>JASANB010006134.1:0-15389 GCA_030248155.1 Sabatieria punctata | reverse complement strand
CTTCTTCTTCTTCTTGGTGCTAGATTGTTGCTAAATTTGATCCTGATACGAGGTTCTCAAGAACTTTAGAGACTGAAATGCATGAGATTCGACTGACAAAACTGCGCCCACATATCTTTTATTGCAAAATTGATCAAGAATTTGGCTGAAAAAAAACTAGTAAAATAGTAGTAAAATTTTCATTTTACTATTGACGGTGTTTGTTATTTTAAGAGTCAGTCTCTGAAATGATCGAGTCTTGGTCCTTTGCCATATTCAGACCCCAAAAATGAAACGCTCAAAGTTGGAGGACTAATACGTATGGATAGGTTATATAACTACCGCAAAGGATATCCCGATTCGACGCTCCACGCTCGAGATACGGCCTTCTGAAAATCGGTCCGCTTAACTATGGGACCAAAATTTCAAAATCGAATTTCTAGCGCACTAATCAGTGTTGGGACTTAAAAATTGGGGGTTTAGGGTAACTTTTAGAGTACTTTCAGAATCAATGGTCAAACACTGATTAATGCGCTAGAAACTCCAGCAGGAAATTTTGGTGCAGTACCAAAACTAAAAATTTGAGGATTTTTCAACTTTTAAGCCATATTTCACCACTTTCTTCCACGGGTCAGCCAATGTGGCTTATACCAAACTGTAGGGAATTGATAGCGCTACAATATTCTCAGATAAAAAAACGGCGTAGGGAGGGTTCCAGACGAGCTAGGGGGGCTCCAAAGGGGGTCGAAAAAAATTTTTTATTGAATATGGAATTCGACCTTGATTCTGAAAGTACTCTAAAAGTTACCCTAAACCCCCAATTTTTAAGTCCCAACACTGATTAGTGCGCTAGAAATTCGATTTTGATGGTTGCAGATCCGTCAGACTGTTGCGGATTACAATAAAGCGCAACATAAAGTAGAAGTGGCCGATAGAACTGCCATAGACAGAGTGTAATGACTGTGAGTCTATAAATGGATATCTGTTTGAGAAAAACCGTTAGGAGCGTCGGCGTGCAAGAATTACGTAATGGTGTTTTTGCCCATTTTCTGACCCCTCCCCTAGTTAGAGAGTTGGAGAGCCGAAATTTTTGCGTTCAATTTCATGTAAAATAGCGTTTTAAGATATTGATAATTTTCTTAATTTTTTTGGTCAATAAGTTACAACTACAGGTACTGTACTACTGTTGGTAAGTTCTGAGTTTTACAATCAAGTCTCAAGTCAAGTCAGTCCATTTAGAAAATTTCAAGTCTATTTTTTAAAATGACCCAAGTCTCAAGTACAAGTCCAAGTCATTTATATAAAAAAATTCTGCTCTAGCTCTGCCCGCTTACTGTAACACTCCATTCAATTACCAGTTGTCTAACAATACACCAAAAATACCTTTTCAGGCTGCATAGGAGAAATTGACCAATGAATCCTAGTTTTCGTTTTACACAGAAGCCATTATTTGGTGGCTTTTTGTTACAGATGAAACCAAACTCTATTGGATTTTACGGCCATTGCCATGTCACTTTACAGGTGTCATACGTTTGTTTGCTATTGTTGTGTTGTGTTTGTGTTGTAGAACTTCTAGAATGGCTACAGTATGGCTGCAGTGCAATCGTCTCAAGACCAACCTTCGCTTGTGTGTGCACCGATTGCAACTACTCCAGAAGAAGAAGACCGAACAGAGCCAGAAAAGGCGCAAGGAAGTGGCCGACTATTTGGCAGGTAATTAATTTCGGTTTAACACAAACAATAGCTGGAAGAAAGAGACAGATCGGTTTCTAGCTGAAAAGCTGGATCGAGCCAGAATCCGAGTGCAGCAAATTATTATGGACGACTATCTGGTTGAGGCCTACGAATTGTTGCAGTCTTTCTGCCAACTTTTGGTGGCCAGATTTGGACTCATACAACAAATTAAGTAATTGAAGTGTTTATTAAAGCCGCAATCAGTGTGTAGGTAGTAACTTGCATACATGTAAAAGGTCCGATGGGGAGGAGGTCCGATCCCAAATTCTCAGGGAGAAGGTTTGGACTAAAAACGCTCAGCAATAACAATTTGGGCTAAAAAATTCAAGAAATCGCTTATTTGAGCTGAATTACAGCTTAAAAGTGCTGTTTTACAGGCGATTTTTAGCAATTTTAGTGTCTATTCTAAAATGTTGTAAAAAATTACATGCCAGAAAAATCGGACGGGTAGGACCAAAAATCGTCGCGGGGGGTTCCCCTCGGGCGTCTCACCTACGTAAGTCGGGTGGGGCAGGCTCCCTGTTACTGTACATGTATGGTAATTTGGATGTTTCAGAACGTTAGACCAAGGATTAGAGGAGGCTGTGCATAGCGTTATCTGGTCAGCTCCGCGTGTCTCGACTGATATCCGCGAAATCAAGGTTAGTTATTGTAGCCATTCCATACCATACATGTAACAGTGCGTCTGGGGCCCCATCCATACCCGATTTAGGCCAGACTCGCCGGATGGGGACCCACTCGGAGACGATTTTTCCGACCCCCCCCTCCGATTGCTGACAACTAATTTTTTCAGCAAATTTTTTTTGCAATTTCAGACACAAAAATTGTAAAAATCGCCTATAAAACAGCACTTTTTAGGTGTATTTCAGCCCAAAATAGCGATTTTTTACGATTTCTAGCCGAAAAATTGCGATCTTTTAGCGTTTTTTTAGTGCCAAACCCCCTTCCAAATTTCTGGGCTCAGACCCCCCGACCGGCGCCAGACCCCTCAAGCCCCTCCCCTTCGGCGGATGACCTGTTACATGTATGTTCCATTCCGTCATACTGTAGTTTTTTTATTATGCAAATATTCTGCCACCGGTGGGTGGATGTTTGGTGGTTGACAATCTGGCCTTTGATGATCTAATAATAGTTGTCATTTATGTATGCACTTTAAACTAAATTTGATTATGAATGAACTAAGATGCTAAGAAATGTTTGTATTTCTGTGATTAATCGAAAAAATCGCAATTTTTTGGCTAAAAATCGCCAAAAATCGCTAATTTGGGCTGAAAAACAGCTAAAAAGTGCTGTTTTGCAGGCCAGTTTGGAAATTTTTGTGTCTGAAATTGTAAAAAATTGCAAAAGTTTGCTCAAAAAATTAGTTGTTCCGGAGGGGTCTGGTCTAAGTCGGGTGGCGGGCAGATCCCCCAGACCCCCTGTTACATGTTATGACTTAAACTGTTATAAAATACCTGTAAACATCCATAAAGATTTCAAGATTTGAGACTACGTACAAACTCGAAACGAAAAAATATGTAGTTAGTGGTCAATTTGTAGTCAGCTGATTTAGTTTGTAGTTAGAATTAATTTGTAGTCTCATTTTTCCCAACAGTCAGGTAGTTAGTAGTCTTTTAGTTTGTAGTTAGTAGTGGCTAGGAACTAGTGTGTCCACTCGACGTCCGTTAGGGAGGGAGAGTGATGAAAGATTTGGTGTGTGTGTTTTGTGCGTTTGCATTGACTAGTCACAACTTTCCGTTTCACTATTTACAGTGCCCGAGGTACTGTAATGACGCTATACCGTAACGTTACAATTCAGATAGTGTCTCAGCTGCTGATAGTACGGTAAAAGCTTAGTGGAAGCGGCCAAGAGCAATCAGTTAGACAAAGCCAATCAAATACTACTCCAGAAGCTGTCGGTCGAGCCACCTCCTAAAGCACTGGTGGAAAAGTAAGTATCAAGCTTTCTCCGCTTTCGCCCCCTGCTCCCAGTTTTCGGCAACGCTATTTTAAAACATTTTTTACAATTTCAGAGTCGAAAATTGCCAAAACTGCTTGTAGTGCAGTCGTTTTTTTCAGCTGTATTTGAGCCGTATTTTAGCGTTTTTTAGCCCAACAACTTTTTGCGATTTTTGGTACTCTACCCCCAGAATTTGGACTCAAACTCGTCACCTCGCGAAAACGCGAAAAAAAACTGAAAAAACACAGGCCGAAGTTTTTTCGAAAAATATCCATCCCTGGTCTGACTGTCATTGCTTATAATAGGATATTTTATAGATATTTGATGGAAATAGCCAACAGCTACAATGTTCCGTTCACTCCAGAGAGGAAAGCAGTGTTGCCGAAGCTTTGCTAGTCAACTTCCAGACTGAAATGCAGGTAAGTTGGTAGTTCAGCTGTGAGTGTTTGGTTTGGCTACTTTTTGCAACTACTGTTCGTGCTGTACATTTAGCCTGTATCAATCTTGAACCATTACGGCAGCGACAAAAACAAAGGAGGTGGATTAGAAGTACTGTAATTTTAATAGTAGAATTTAATTTTAATTTAATATTAATATAATAGAACTACCCTATTTTAATTTTAATTTAATATTAATATAATAGTCCCCTGTTAATTTTAATTTAGATTTAATATTAATACTATTAAATAACAATTTTAATAGTATTTTAATAGCATTTTAATAGTATATGCTAAAATGCAGTCGAAAAGTTTTGGTCACACTTCTGCGAATTGGCAAAACAAAATCTTTTGCTTGACGTTGTTAGTGTTAGTTGAAAATTTAATCACAGATGCAACTTAGAAGCATTATTCTGTGGAAATTTATAACCATTTTTTAAAATGACTTTGTCTGAACCTAGTTTTTAATTGCATTCGAACACAAGTAGCTTTAAAACAAACTATTGGTGCATAGTTGAAGAGAAATTTTTGAAAGGAAAGACTGTTACATAGGTTATTGACTAGATTCAGGTCCTTTTGTCATTCATGCCTTAGTGAGAAAAGTTCCACTATTTCCAAGTGAAAACACATTCGAGTTTCAGAGGGCAGTCAGAAATCTTCAATTTTCATCATTTTCTGAGGTAAAATTATGTAACTCTTTGATTGTCAAACATGGTTTAAAACTATTAAAATGCTATTAAAATACTATTAAAATAAATTTTAATATTCAACCCCTGTGTGTATTTTTAATTTAATTTAATATAATAGTAGGGCCTCTATTTTAATATTAATATAGATTTAATACTATTAAAATGGCACTATTAATAATAGTTTCATTTTAATATTAATATATTTAAATAACAGTAATTAGAAGGTTACAACTTGTCGGCAGTTCATGGAATTGTTCACAAACATCCACTTGTCTCTCCCAATCCCAAATCTAAGCCATTCAACTACCCTAAAGCTGGACAGGTATACAGTATATCAGAGATGGATATTTTTCCGAGAAAAACCTCGACCAGTTTTTTTTTCAGTTTTTTTTCGTTTTTTTTCCTAAATCGTGGAAAAAACTTCAGCCCAAGTTCTGAGTATCCTAGACTGGTTTTTTTATTTCTAGCGCTTTCTAGCGCCTTCCTTAGCCTTTTCAGACCAGAAATACACGTGTTACAAAGATATAAATCACGAAACAGGCATGCAACGGTGCCTGACAGGCTCCATCAATAAATGCTGTGTGCAAATTTTCTTACAGCAGTTTGCATTTTTGTCTTATCATGCCAAATTTGGTTTTTTTTGTTGTTTTTCTAACGGTGTTGAGTCAGTATCGCCTGTTGTACATCGCAAAAGTCCATTTTTAACAGAAAAATGACACAATTTTGCTATTTTTAGCTAGAGTTTTTCCGCGATTTATGTTTTTTTCCGACGCCTAGGACCGATTTCGAAAAATACCGGAAAAACCGCCGAAAAAAAACACACCTCACATCTCTGTAGTATATCACCAGCAGCGCTGCTCATTTTTATGTGTGATATAGAGTCATGTCTCGATGATCACCTTCAGGACAAGATTAGGCCAGAGGTCCAAATTTTCCCCATTAGTGATGTAAAAAATTAATTTAATTGCAATTGAAATTCGCATAATTGGCCTGTTTTTAATTTCAATTCAATTATTTAATTTTATTGAAATTCTAAAGTTGGGTCCTAATTTAATTGTAATTTAGTTGAAATTCGCCTGGAATGTAAGGAAATGCGTAAGTGTTAGAGGCGCTAATGACTTTTAACAAAAATCTATTTAGGGTTTGTCACCTCCTGATTATTGTGAAAAAAACGACGAATTCGCCGGAGGGTTTCAATCGGTTCTGGGTACAGTAGACTTCAGGCTTTCGAATGATACTACCAGAATTGGCTCTCGGCTGTTTGTCGTTAACCCCACAAACGGTGTTGAAGTTTCTGTAACCCTTAATTTTTGCCATTTCAGTGTTTTATTGTATGCAACGCTTGCAATCATACTTTTCGCATTAATTTAGCTGTGCTACGGATATTCACATCCATCTAGTAGATTTTAAACAATCAATTCGGTTGCATCTTCGTAACTCGCGCCTAGACCTAGTTGGTAGTGACTACTAACTACAAACTAAAAGACTACTAACTACCTGACTTTTGGGAAAAGTGAGACTACAAATTAACTCTAACTACAAACTAAATCTACTGACTACAAATTGACCACTAACTACATATTTTTTCGTCCCGAGTTTGTAGTCTCAAATCTTGAAATCTGCACGGTTGCTTACAGTTATTTTATAACAGTGTAAGTGAAAATTTTACAAAAATCGAGAAAATTTTTCATTAACCACACAAATTACAAACATTGCTTGGGATCTCAGTTCATTGATCATGAAATTTAGTTTAGTAGTTGTGACTGTAATTATAAGTGCATACATAAATGGCAACTGTTAGATCATCCAATGATTAAGGCTAGATTCAGAGATGGGCAAAGGTGGGGCTGAGGGAGGTTGCCCCTCCTCAGGCTATGACCTACCCCCTCGGCAGGCCGCTACCCCTCAGGAATTTTTTGGAAGAATTGTGTATAGAAAATTATGATAAAAATATGCCTGGATTAGAGGTCTAAAAGAGCTCAAAAAAGCTTATTTTAATGAAAAACAAGCCAAAAAACTTGATTTTAGCCAAAAATCGGACTTCTTGGGTTACCACCCACTTAGCCCCCCTCAGCCCCCACTCAGGAATTGAAAATTTTACCCCCTCAGCCGAAATGCTAGCCCATGTCTGTCTAGATTGTCCACCACCACATGTACAATGTAACAGAACAGAGTCTGCCCCACACGAAAGAGCCAGGCTTTTCAATCGGGGACCCCCAAGACGATTTTTTCGGCCCCCTCTCTGATCTTTCTGGTAAGTAATTTTTTTTGCAATTATTTAAATTTTTAGAATTTCAAACACGAAAATTTCTAAAATCGTCTTTAAAAATATATGCATTTTTAGCTGCATTTGAGTCCAAATTAGCGAGTTTTTGCGATTTGAACGATTTTTTTAGTGTTTTTTGGTACTCAAACCCCCTCACCCTAAACCGATGTTGCCATTTTTGCACAGCCTCCAGGGACTACAAATTGACTACTAACCACTAACTACAAACTCGAATCGCTGGCTGAATTGACTACTAACCACTAACTACAAACTGAAAAGCCTGAAAGCTTGGACTACTAACCACTAACTACTAACTAAAATTTGGTTATGTACTAGGTCTACTCGCGCCATAGAAAATCAGCCCCCGTTCGAACTTGTGACCAGCCAAATGCAAAATTCTAAACTGCGCGGTTCACCCGCCGGGCTGTTTAAAGCGTGCATTTCTCCAATTCTTCATGAAATCAAGTGCGGTTTTTTTTGCGTAATTAATGGCCATTTTAACATAAATTTTTCTTCTAGCGCGTGTTTTTCAAATCTGTTGCCCGTAACTAAAAGCGGTACCAAGTGCGCCATAGAAAAGTCCTTCGCAAGCGGCTGTCATTAAATCGAATTTTTTCAATTTTTCATGAACTCGAATGCGGTCTTTTGCCTGAATTGTCATATACGGTCATGCTATCGGCCGTTTTAGCGTATATTTGTTGTCGTAGCGCGAATTAACAGTGGTTGGTTGCCCATACCTACTAAATGTATACATACTGTGTGTTAAGGAGACATGACTGTTTTCTCTATGTAATTTGCTTGTAATTCGTTTTTGTAGACGCAGTCAGCAGTGGAGGCAAGCGACAGTTTGTCGTTCCTTCCGGACCCGCCGACAGTGCCACCTGGTGGCAGTGGCAGCGAGGACGCAGATGAGCAAAACTCGTTGGATTTTAACGAACTGACCAGACGCTTCGAGAACTTCAAGAATCGACGTTAGTAGTCTATCTGTCCAACATGCCCTACTGATCAGACACTTTAGTAGCGAAAATTGACATCTTCCCTATACGAATCTGTTACTATACTACTAATTTAGTAAATATGCCTTGTGCACTTCTATTCTAGCCTAGCTTAAAGTGCACCATAGCTTAATTAAAACATTACTGCACTTCTTAAAAACTAATGATTTATCTTAGATGTCCAGCAGGGTTGTATGTTTTTCCGAAAAAAAACCTCGGCCTGTTTTTTCCAGTTTTTTTCCGGTTTTTTTCCTAAATCGCGGAAAAAACTCCAGCCCAAGTTCTGAGTATCTTAGACTGGTTTTATGATTCCTAACGCTTTCTAGCGCCTTCTTCAGTCTTTTCAGAGCAGAAATACACGTGTTACACAGATATAAATCACGAAACAGGCATGAAACAGTCCCTGACAGGCTTCATCAATAAACCCTATATGCAAATTTTCTTACAGCAGTTTGCATTTTCGTTTTATCATGCCAAATTTGGTCTTTTCTGTTGTTTCTATAACAGTTTTGAGTCAGTATGGCATATTATACATCGCAAAAGTCCATTTTTGGTTAGAAAAATGACATAAATTAGCTATTTTTAGCTTGAGTTTTTTTCCGCGATATATGTTTTTTCCGACCCTTAGGAAAAAACCTGTTTTTTTCCGAAAAAAAACGAAAAAAAACAAAACAAAATCTTTCAAAATTATATGGAGATAGTAGACTGTTTTTAGATTAACCCACGTGCACTGTAACTCTCTTTACAATTTGCAAGCAATCAATGCTTTATTAAGACAAAAATGTAAACCAAGAAATCATGGCCTCTTCTTCACTTTCTTCTTACCCACATTCTGGACACTGCAAAAGTCTCAAAAAATACCAACGAAACAAAAAAAAACTTGTTTGCACTTAGCGCCGAAATATCGAGTTTGAATTTGTCCATGGTGGCTCTGTCGTTGCGTAGTCTAGCTAATATAAATTCGCGCTTGCTTTCGCATCCCATCGCATCCAATTGGGCGCCGACTGACTGAAAACAGGTGCCAAACCGTTGCTTCACCCAGGAAGGGGCCTCCGGAAATTCGGCATTGATCAGTCTTCCAGCTCTCGGAAGATCTAGGTCAAGCAGAGCCTGCATAAACTCTTCCTTTTCTTCGCACCGTCCTGGTTCGGCTAGTTTCGCAGTCACTTGCTGATACAGCCTTGCTAGTCCCCTGGCCTACAGAGAAGAATTGAGATATTTTTGGAAAACCTTCATTAACCAAATAGATTGGATTGCTGCTTACGATACCTGTGTTGATGTGAATCAGTTTTTGTCCATTTTCTTAGAGGTCTTGAAGTCTGCAGTTGAGAGGTACGTCCCTTGGACTGAATTACGTCCTAAAACATCCTGTTGGTCTTCGGCTACTAGGAAAGCACATCAACGACAGCGTAAGTTGCATACTCGTTACAAACAGAATCCTACTCCCGAACGCCATCAAGCTTGGCTAGTTGCTGTACGGGAATCCCGTAGGCTAAAAAGGTATGATAAATATTTAGAAGAAAGTAAAATACTGGAATCGAAATCTGATGGTTGTTTTTGGCGCTTTATTAAATCCCATTTAACCTGTATATCGGAGATTCCTGTTTTGGAAGACGACGACGGCGTTGTTTTTGCAGATGCTAGAGATAAGGCCCAATTGTTTAACTCCTTCTTTGCCTCTGTTTTTATAATGGACGATGGCATCAACCTAGATAGGCCTATGGCCGCTCCTTCTGCCACGCTTTCTGAAGTGCAAATTGATATGGGGTCTGTTTTTGATCATCTGCTGAGTTTAGCTAACAAACGGTCAGCGGGTTCTGATGGAATTCCGCAGTTTTTCCTTCGTAAGTTAGCACCTGTAGTAGCGCCGCCGTTAGAACGCATTTTTAGTCTGTCGCTTGCATCAGGCACTTTCCCAACTGCTTGGAAGACCGCCAAAATTATACCTCTGCATAAGAAAGGAAGTCACTCCACTGTTAAAAATTTTCGACCTATCAGCTTACTCTGCGCTCCTAGTAAAGTCCTCGAGTCTATAGTTAGAGAAAAACTGGTCAACTTTTTAAAGCGTAATAAAATCATCTCTGATGCCCAACACGGTTTTCTAAGTAATCGATCTACCGTAACCCAGCTTTTGTGTTGTTTAAATGATTGGTCTAGGATGTTAGATGCTAAACAAACTATAGATGTAATTTATTTGGATATCGCAAAAGCGTTTGACAGCGTTTCTCACCCTAAACTGCTCTGCAAACTGAAAAGCATAGGTGTAGAAGGTAATCTTTTGAACTGGCTGCGTTCTTATCTAGAAGGTCGACAGCAATACGTAGGCTTGGATGGTTTCGTTTCTGACCTTAAACCTGTTACTTCCGGTGTACCCCAGGGTAGCTTGCTTGGTCCAGTGCTTTTCCTTGTTTATATAAACGACCTTGGCTCAGTAGTGCAGTGTTCACAGTTAAAATTGTACACTGATGACGCAAAGCTGTATTTTGCAGTAGAAAGACGATCCTTGAACTATAGCTTAACCCTTAGCAAATGACCATGACTTTTCAGAGTCACTGCCAGTTCCCAGAAGTCAGTTACACCTACCTCGACTGACAGCAGTACGTGTCCGTGCCGCAGGTTTCTTCAGCGGGCTCGAGCGGCGCGGACACCTGCACATGTCAGAGCCAAAATTATATCGGTCAGTTCCGTAGGTAACCTCAACCTGTCAGACAGCTACGTCTGTGGGAGCAGACAGATATTTAATTGCCGGTCGCTTATAATTGGCAGACAAGCTACAATTGTACGTTAGATGGTGTTGGCAGCAGACATCTGCGAAGGTTCTGATTGTTTGAAAAATCCGCCTTTTGCTGTGGAAAGGAAAAAAGAAAAATAAAAAACACTTCTTTCCTCCCTCCCTCACTCTAAGCGCTGGTTGTTTGATCGTTGAATAGATAGGTCTAATCGGCAAAGTATTGATTCTTTTGATTGAAACAACCAATCTTTGTTGAATAGCCCAATTCTGGAATGTTTACAGATGGAGGATCGGCAGTCCAGCAATGGCAGTCTGATGAACAGACGAAGTCGGTCACCAACCAAAGACGCTGGAGCGGCAAAGGTTTTGTGTAGTACCTAGAGATGCAACCATAATCCAATCCGGTATTATCTGGTATATACCTGATAATCCGGTATTTTTTAGCACAAAAACACTATCATCCGGTATGTTTTACGTATTTATCCGGTTAATACGGGATACTCCGGTATTTTTCAGATCCAAAGCACTATCTGGTATGGTTGGTATCCGGTATTTTTCTTTGCGGTTGCATCTCTAGTAGTACCTACTATTGTTGATTTGATAGTAGTCCCTGTTCACGAAAGTACAATCTAGATCCCTCAGTGGCCGGCCAAATCGATAATCGGTCTGGCCGACGCACCCAAAACTGATGCCTTTCTAGCGGTACTTTACCTCAAAACTGTTGTGTCTATAGGGCTCGGGGTACTTTTATACTTGTAAATTAAGCCCTACACTGATTCGTGGGCCAGTCTAATTTGCTTGCTGTAACCGGCCGCTCTAATCTCGGCGCTGGCCTTATCTTACCGGCCGGCCGTTCGCGCGCGCTAAGGGCTAAGGCATGTGTCTGCGCCGACCGGCCGCTGAGGGTCCAATATAACCGATGTTTACCCAATTATGCTTCTGTAGGGCAGTGAAATGTTGTATGCATACATGGGCCGCTGAGGTGGTAAGGGGGTTTACCCTCCCCCCCTGGCCGGCCCATTCTCCCCCTCGGCCGGCCATACCTCCTCCCCGACCCCCCTCCCGGAGAGAGAAAATTTTCTTTTATTTAACGTAAAATAGGCGTTTTTTGGACTTTTTTCGGGGCGCCCCAAGGTCTCCAGACCCCCTCCGGATTTTTCCGGCCCATGTATGGTTGTATGCGATTGTTATTTGCAGTCCGAGTGCAGCGGACAATGCAGCCTTCGATCTGTTGGACGCGCACGGCAATTATAAACCATCGCCAAGTGCATTAGTGTCTGATGCTGGGTTTGATAGCTCTGGAGAGTCAGATGAAAGCGTTTTCAGAGATGAAGGTAAAGAAAGAAGAATTTGTGTGAATGTCTATTTTAACATGTGAAAAGACATTGGAAAAGTAGAGGCTGATGGTGCATATTTATACCACCATTGGGTTCTACCAAGGCCCTGAGAGGGCCCTTCCCCCTCTCAGGATTTTTTCCACGGATTTTGTTTGGCAAATTATTATAAAAGTATGCCTGGATTAGGTAAATGAACAAGATTTCCTATTTTTGCGAATGATAGATAAGGCAAAGCTAGCTTGATTTTTCTCAAAATAAGCCTTTTTCCATACCATCACATCAGCCACCGTTACCTTCCCTCAGAATTTAAATAGTCTACATTCCGTCAGCTGAGAAACGCTACCCCATGATTGCTGGTGAATATATTGACGCTTTAGTTGCTAAGACAGACCAAATTCAATTGCTGCCAAATGCTGGTGACAAGCAGGATATTACAGGTAGTGTTGCAGTTCATTTTTGTAACCTCGGACCGAAAAGTCTGAGAATCTTATTTACTATCGAGAGCAACCCGAGCGCTTTTTGCCGCTTTTTTGGAAATTCGCTAACCCCAATCCGCTGGCTCCAGATTTTCGGCGTGTATGCAATTGTGTGTTCTATTCTATTTTGCAGTGGTTGCGTCATCACTCTCGGATGCAAAATGGCCGACTGCTGGGGGACACCCGTGATCGGGAGCTATTCGGTGCATTCCCATATGCTATGTGCCGTTCACCGTAAGCTGTTGTGTCATGTACTTATAATTTGTGAATTGATTACAGTGTAAATTTCGTAGTCTAGCTCTCAAAACTAAAACCTTTTTGTTGCCCGAAAGTAGGTATATAATCCCACCTATCATTTTGAAGGGGGGCCCAGCGGGGTTTACCCCCTTAGGCTCTGACCTGCCCACCCCCTCAGACCGTCGCTACCCCTCAGATATTTTAGGAGTTGGTCAAATCCGACTTAAAACAAAGACCAGAAAAACGAGACATGGCAGACGTGGAAACGGGCATACAGCTAGTACGCGTGGTTTCCAAGCTCTGTGATGAGACCGTGCACCTCTGGATGACTAGCAACGTGCAGGCTATTCCGGCATTCGAAGCAAGCTGATCCTCGGTCAGGCTAAGATGGACACGGCTTACGACATGTTCCGGGAAAAGGCAAGTACTTTATGCGCTGGTCTTTATATGGTAGTGGTACCAGGTTTCCTACCGGTTTGTAGGATGCGAACAGTTGCAACGGCTTTTTAGACTGGGTCTCAGATAGCGTTTCCGAGTAAATTTGGTTTGAAATTGCTATTTACTTGGTGATTTTGGCCAAAACAATTTAATTTTGTTATTTAATTTTAATTTGATCGGAAACACTAGTCTCCGATCTGGCAACACTGAGCAAAATCACTACTTTCAGCAAAGTCCAGCGGACTTGTCCAACCTGACAGACGAAACGGACGTCCTGGAAACACCACTTTCCAGTCGGCCCAAATACAAAATCAGAAGAACATTGGACGTGCCAGACGAGGCAGTGTTTGTATGTACGTCAATATCGCAACCGTTTTTTCCAACTGTCTTTCATCGTTTTCCAGGGCATCCGATTGGAGGGTTTCGAGGATCCATGGCATATGCGTTCTTTGGTCGAATACAAAGCAAAGGTTAGTTTTTTAATCTGTCAGACAACCAAATTGTCTAGATTTTTTCATGTTACAGAATGACGCCAAACTCTGTCGTACCGTCATCTGTGAGCAGCGCAGGCTTTCCGTGTCCGCCGGACGACAAGACGGAAGGATGGCATGGCCGTGAAAGATACAACGTATGTTAGGTTGAGTTCCACTTATAGAAGTAGGACTAGCTGTTCAGTCAACACGCAGGGACATTGAAACGCCTTTGCCAATGTCTGATTCGCGCCTATTTGGCACATACCCTGTGGGAAGAACTTTTTGCTTTCTGACCGCCATTGTTCGCTTTACCATAAAGAGCATTATTTTACTTTCAGAAAGCCATCGCCGAGTGGATCTCCAACCTGCCAGACCGCTGCCAGACTGCCCAAGCGGGCGACAAAGCTAGCCAAGAGAGCGACGGCCAAGAGGGAGACAGGCAAGAGGGCGACAAAGACTGACGTTAAATGAAATGGCCGGAAACGTGCATGCCCCTTTGATAAACGTGTTTCCTTTGATAAACGTGTTCAAATCCGTGACATTTTTTAATATACCAAAATCATACATGGGCCGGAAAAATCCGGAGCGGGGTCCGCAGACCTCGGGGGGGGGTCCCGAAAAAGTCCAAAAAACGTCTATTTTGCCTTAAATAAGCGAAAATTTTCTCCCTTCGGGAGGGGGGCGGGGAGGGGGGTATGGCCGGCCGAGGGGGAGGGTAAATCCCCCTTACCCCCCGCGGCCCATGTATGACCAAAATATTCTACTATACCGAACATAGCCAAAATATTCTACTCTACCGAACATAGTGCCCACGAACACCTGTCATTTTTTAATACAGTCCTGCCTCGTTAATCCGGATATTCGCCTTCCGGACAAGATTAGGCCAGGTCCCAACTTGTCCAGATTACCGAGACATGACTGTACCTAGCAGCAAGAACACGTTACCGAGACATCACTGTAGCAGCAAGAACACTACCGAAAATCAGCGCTACGCTCACATCGTGTTGCATTCGCCCCAGCTGTCTTCTTCGTCCGGATCCAGATCTTGGTTTGGATCTTTCCTATCCTCCGGTTCGCTCACCTCAGCCTGAAAAGAAAATTTTTAAATTTTTGAACAGTTGCGCTGCGCCGGCTTTGACTGTTCGTATACTAAGAGCTAGGAAATCTGGTACCAGTAGCATAAAAAGGAAAGCGCAAAATGTTCGTATACTAAAAAATGTTCGTATACTAAAAAATGTTCGTATACTAAAAAATGTTCGTATACTAAAACAGCTAGGAAAACTGGTACCAGTAGCATAAAAAGGAAAGCGCAAAATGTTCGTATACTAAAACAGCTAGGAAAACTGGTACCAGTAGCATAAAAAGGAAAGCGCAAAATGTTCGTATACTAAAACAGCTAGGAAAACTGGTGGGGAGGGTGGGGGTTTTAGCCCACAGGCCCGATTACCGGAACCCTAGCCGGATTCTGGGGTTTTTTCCTGGAACCCTGAAACCCTATTTTGGGTTGAAAAGCGCAAAAATTCAGGGCGCCGAAATCCAAACTGACGACCAAGATAGGGTTTCAAGACTGATTTCAACCCCCAATTAGGGTTTCAGAAGGGCTACACAGGGTTTCTAAAACCCTAATTTGGGTTTCTATAAAGGCCCAAAATAGGGTT
>JASANB010006133.1:0-211054 GCA_030248155.1 Sabatieria punctata | reverse complement strand
GAGTATGTTGATTTTACTAAATAAGGCTTCTTATGTGGTACCTCTCATGTGGGGGCTGGTGTTTCGTTTCGTCTTGTACATATACTACACATACGTACTGTAATTTACGTCGAATTAGTATTGAAAACGTTTATACAAGTGTCGCTAATATATTTAGTTTTTGAAGCTACGTATGTACCTACTATTTGTTACCAGAAATTGAAAATTTATTTTTGGATGGACAGTGGTTCATATTCCTTGTGTGTGGGTTTCAATACATAAAGCGTTGGGTTGTTTGAACAAAACAGAACAATTTTCGTAAAATACACAGTAATTACTGTTTGTTGCATGCGAGATGACGGTCCATCAAGTAAGCTTGTTGTGTTGTGGTGTGTTGTGTATGGAGAACTTCTTACGTTTCAGTTGTGTTACTTTTGCCTTGTATTTCTGTGTGTCAGCTACAACTGTGAAGCTGCGAATTATTAACAAAGGCCAACCTTTGGGGTTTTGCGTAAGTTCTGCCGCTAGCTAGAAATGTTAAGCTGATTTCCATAAAGCTTAGGCAGAATTTCTAACAAAGCGAATAATGTTCTAGGATTGGTAGAAACGAAAAGGGAAACGACGTGCATTTTATGGTGAAGCGGGTCATATGGAAGCCCCAGCGGCTGGGTCCGTGGAAAATGCAGACAAAGGCAAGAAACTTAGAAGAAAAAGAGGATTCGATGAAACGCAAACATCTGGTCAAACTGCGACAAAATACGATCCCTGCCAGACCGAAAGACAGATGCGAGAGCTACTGCATACACTGTCATCACGAAGGGGATGTTCGCTGCATTCAGGATTGCTTCAAAACTTGCGTTAACTGTATGTTTTATACAAATGTATACTTACCGTATACTGTATTAACTCTGTTTCAGTAAAGAAGAGTCAGATTTGTTCAAAGAATTGTTGCGGCGAATGCTAGTGATTCGATTTTTTGACAAGAATTTTCTTTTTTACTAGAGTGATTGTGAGTATCGTCATTGTGGATAATTTTTCGTCGTTCAGCCAGTTTTGACCTATACCTTTGTACGTATATCCGTTACACCACTGCATCAATAGCAAGTAAACAGTTTATAAAGCTACGTATTTATATCTGATTTCGCAGAAAGCAAGTGGATGTAATTTCATAGTTCTGTTAGTAAAGCAGAAAATAAACAGGTGAGTATAAATAATAGGTGTCACTCAGAAAAAACATTTGGTGTCTGTCAGTTTGTGTTCACTGGTGCTTACGCTTTCTAATAATGAAATTACTGTTGCCCTTATTAGCTTTCAATATAGTAGCGGTGATTCAGTCAAATGATATTTCGTTTCTTGATATCTTAGGTACGGTAAATTACTATCGATTGCCTCAGACCGTGCAACCGAGATTGAAAATGTGTTCTGCAGAAGGAAAGGTTACCCAACAACCGCACGCGCAATCGGACGATGGTGTAGTGGTTGTTAAATTTAATCCCAGCACAAATGCAAGCATGGACATAGACACCGGAGGCGAGTACCTTAATGGTAGGTCATTTTGTGTACTGTTGTAACTTAAACAAATAGGCAAAGTCAAAAGCAGAGAATTCAATTCATTCATACTCTACTAAACCTTAGCGACCAGCTTCTATTTGTAGCAGATGTTTCTATTGTTCTTGAGAAAATAAAGCCTAAAACAGTCAGGCACTTAACGCCGTTTATGGTACTTACTGGCACCATATATGACATCTATACCTAACCTAGGCTAGTGGCACCATATAAGGTACCCCCATGCTCGGGGACTGTGGTGGTACCATATTATGGTACCCCTACCTTGGCACGTTCAGCTAGATCACGGACCCGGTGCCGGTTTTTGTTTTGGAAAAACTGTCTCCTCGATGCGTAGCTAATTCTGATGCGTCAGGGCTGTTGGGTCGGCCTTTGATCTCGATTTTTTCGGAAAAAATCGGTTTTTTTCCGAGGGGCTCAGAAAAACTAAAATGCGGAAAAAACTCAAGCAAGTTTTTAAAGGAAATAGGCACAATAACTGGTTAAATACACTTCAAATGCTTTGAATTTACGTTAATTCGTTTACGTTGCCTTACAAGCATTTCCATGACATAACTTAGCTGTTTTTCAAAAAATACCGGTACCATTTTCAGGCAACTATTATTATTGTATTTTTGGCGTTATAAAATAAAATTACTACTGTAAAAGATGAAATTAGTGCATTTTGTAGTAAGACTCACGCTATTTCGTTGAACTCTGCAATAAAAAGCGATTGTTAAAAATTTCTTTCTGCCATCTCGGAAAATAACTTTTGGAAAAAAATACAGAAAAAACTGAAAAAAGAACTGAAAAAAACGGCTTGAGTTTTTTCGGGAAAACAAACAGCCCTGATGCGTATCTAGACGTCGTTTTCGTTTTGAAAAAAGGGCCTCCGGTGCGTATCCTATACTAAGGTGTATGTAGTGGTTCTTTTAAATTTTTCAATTTTAATTGCTAAACGGCAAAACTTCTAGGTAAAAATTGAGTTATTGAGCTATTCTTTAGGTGACTGGCGATGCAAGAACAAAACTTTGAAGAGACTGGTAACAGGGGTTGTTCGAGAAGTGAGGGACGGAGAGGGAGACAAAAGCAAACACCATGAACAGATAGCCAAGCGCTTGTACTATGACCTAAGAGAGCTGTCGCCTGGGGGCGAATGGCTGGCTCATTGCATGCCATCTCACGGTCATGCCGTCACCATGGCCCATTTGCGCCTGCTTGGGCTAAGCGAAAATGCTTGTTGCTACTCCAGCAGTGTCTACATAATTCACGTGGTCAAAGCACTTCCGTGATGGGTTCTGTTCTTACTGCTATCCAACTTACTGTTGATATATATATACGTATTCACTACAGTGGGAAAATATCGAAATTTTTAAAACATATTAATATAACTATGCATATATGTTTTCCAGAAAGAAAACATATTAATAACACATATAGTCATATGTTTCTGAAATTCAAATATGTGCATATTTTAAAACATAAAACATATTTTTATTCTCAAAGTTTATTTTCAATATAACTCAACAACTAGGCAATTCCAAGCTCAAGAAACAATAAATTCCAAGGAATTCAACAATAAGTTACAAGAAATCTCGATTATACTTGACAAACATTTCGTGTTTTGTCATATCGATCGGTGCCAATACGGTAGCGCCGACCGCCTTCAGCAATTCCTGCCAAAGAGAAGACACGTTCAACAACTGCAGAAGTTGCAGGAACAGATAATACGCTTAGCGCAAAGTCTGCAAGTTGTTTCAGATTGGTTTGCCGCTTTTCAGCCAAAAAATCGAATATTACATCAAAAAGCCAACAAAAACCGTCTCAGAAATCAGAAAATTTACAGTAAACTACGTATGCAGCCTGAAACCATTTCAGTGGCACTGCCTACTTCAAAATATGTCTTATGTTTTCTGAAACATATTGAGAACTCCCGAAAAAGTAGCTACAGTAGCAATGTATAAGACCCGCCTACTGCAAAAATATGTTTGTTTTTGAAAACATATTGGCCCCAAAAACATATACATAGAAACATATTGCAACTGAAAACATATTTGGATGCATATACATATATGTTTCCCAAAAAAAGAAACATATTTATGTTTTAAAACATATACATAAAACATATATGTTTTCCACAGTAGTATTCACACAAACATTGCTGGGCCTACCAGCTAAAATTATAACTCGATTTTGGTGTCGATTTCTCATGATAAAATGTGATGCATACCATAAGCGTTGCTTGAAATATATGCGTGTGCTTCATTCACACGGTTGACGGTTGGAATGGATATGGAAACGGCTGTTGAGAAATTCAAAGCGCATTTGTAACAGACAACAATCAAAACAAGATTTTAATAAAAACCCTGACTTCTTTTCTTAGTCACTAAACTGACAAATTTTCAACTCCTTCTAAGTTAATTAATTCCTATTACTGTTTACTGTTTATTCAAGATTAAAAGGCAGCTGGGCCGATTGGCCGGCTACATACCACCCCCTACTACTATACTAATCTGAACTTAGCGCTCACGCTATCAAAATACAAGAATCAAGGTGAAACAAAATAACAGAAAAATTAACAAATTATAATAATCCTAACTTATTCACTTTTATTACACACTATTTAACACAAAAACATGTACTGTACGTAGTCTGGCCTGGCTACGTTTTTATAAAGTGGTAAGATTTAGCTGTAAACGGTGCTCGTAACATCCCAGTGGGATATTGAGGGGGTGAGATAGTACGCAAGTGGGAATATCCGGTAGTCTACGTAGCTCAGCCATAGTGAGCGCATATTCAGGCACTTAACGCCGTTATTTATGGTACTGGCACCATATATGGTACCCCCAAGTTCAGGGACTGTGGTGGTACCATATACAGTATGGTCTTACCCACGGCCAAATCTGAAATGGTACCACATATGGTACCCCTACCCATAGCCATGGGGGCCAGTAGTACCATATATGGTGCCGGTACAGGTACCAATGCCAAGGGATTGGGTGTCAATAGGTCCCAAGCGTCAACAGGTCCCGTGTCAATAGGTCCCAAACGACAACAGGTCTCATGCGCCGACAGGTCCCAAGCCCGGTCAACAGGTCCCAAACGACAATAAGTCCCGTGCGTCGACAGGTCCCAAGCCCCGTCAATAGGCACCAAACTAATTTCGGCTGACTTGCTAAAGGCTGGCAACCGGAACTCAAGTGCCCTCCAGGCATGGGCTGTCACAATAAAACATAATTGAGGCGGCAAGCGGTGAACACAAAGGGAGAAGCGACAATCAATGACCTCTGACAGGGTACAAACAAGACAAAAGGTGAACCCAGGTAATAAACAGATCATGCCTCTTAAAAGTTGCAATAGAGTGTAGGTAGAGGCACGCCCTGCCCTTCAGGATGACATAAACACTTTTTCTCACACCATCAAAAATCTTAAACTATCTCTCTCACAAACCAAGACCAAATACCAGGTATTTGGTCTTCATCCTAGTCCTCCCAAACTACCACTCCCACTTTCCCTGGATGGCTTGGACATTGAACAGGTTGAAGTGTACAAGTATCTTGGAGTTCTTGTGGACCGTCGTCTCTCCTTTGTTCAGCACACGGAAAAAGTGTGTGTTCAGGCCAGGGCTGTTTGTTTTCCGGAAAAAAACTCAAGCCGGTTTTTTTCCGGTTTTTTTCCTGTTTTTTTTCCGGTTTTTTTCCAAAAGTTATTTTCCGAGATGGCAGACAAAAATTTTTAACAATCGCTTTTTATTGCAGAATTCAACGAAATAGCATGAGTTTTATTACGAAATGCACTAATATTATGTTTTAGAGTTGTAATTTGATTTTAAAACAACAAAAATACAATAATAAAAGTTGCCTGAAAATGGTACAGGTATTTTTTGCCAAAAACAGCTTAGTTATGCGCAGGAAATGCTTGTAAGGCTTCTATTAACGTAAATTCAAAGCATTTGAAGCGAATTTAACCAGATATTGTGCCTATTTCCTTTACAAACTTACTTGAGTTTTTTTCCGCATTTTAGTTTTTTTCCGAGCCCCTAGGAAAAAAACCGGTTTTTTTCCGGAAAAAAACGAAAAAAACCGAGGAAAAAAACCGACCCAACAGCCCTGGTTCAGGCTAAGAAAGCTTTAGGTGCCTTGTTCAGACTCTGTCGTTCTGCGTGTCCGTTGCAGGTGCTTGAACGGGTCTATTCTAGTGTCATTTTACCTCACATTCTGTATGCGATCGAGATTTGGTTTCCGTCTAGCTTGAAATGGCAGACCAAGTTGGAAAGCGTTCAAAGCTTTTTTTCTTAAATACCATCGCAACAACTTTGTCTGCTCGTACAAATTGCTTCTTGAGTCGTACAATAGTGGTGCTGTCTCTCAACTGTCGCCTGTCTGGCTTGTTGCTGTGCAACGGTCGATGCAACTGTTTTACCAGTTCTACTTTGGGCTTAGGTACTGCAGTCCTACATGTATTGTTGATTCTGTTACTAGAACGAGTGGTAGAAGGAGTCATAGGTTGATGGTAGGGTTGGCGGCATCCAGAACTGCTACCACCGCAGCCACCTTCTTTCCAACCAACTCTCGGATATGGAACAGCCTACCACCTGAGGTTCCGGAGTACGGTTTTAATGCGTTTTATCGATTTGTTCAAAGTAACCAGTTCTCAAATGTTTTATGCCGATTATCTAGTTCTTTCGTAGTGCACAAGCTTAAGTTTTGTTACCCGACTAGTTTTTATTGATTTCTATTTCTCGGCCGTTTACTGTGCTTGCATGGTGTAGGCTTTATACGAGAATAAACTGTACTGTACTGTACTGTGTTCCTTGCGCTGTTGTTGCTAATAATGGCCGATTACGGACGGTTGGAGGAGTTTTGTGTTAAAACTGACCGTGGGACTCTCATCCTATAATTCATTACCTAATACAGCGCGGTTCAGCTATAGTAACACAGAACGAAAAATTTTCCCATTCTCGACCGCATTCCCACTTTGTTTTGTTTACTACAGTCAGGCACTTAAGAGCCGGTCTCTGACAGCGTCGACCCTGTCTCCCATGCCCTATTGAGAGTTGAAATTTTGACTTTCACCGATTCCGCCCAAATTTGGTGTGGTAGTAGCATCTGATGAGTTATACTGGACCTGCAAAGATTAGTTCGATTCAACGCTCCAGAGTGGAATAATGCGCTCCGGAAATTTTCGCTCCTTAACTATGGGACGATAAATTTGGAGCTTATTTTCTCGGGAATTAGTGCGAGTTGTGAACTGATATTTGGGGATTTTACTAGTTTCTTGTATGTCTCTGAAACACAGTACTTACATCTACAAATTTCGGAAAAAAATTATTTTCGACCCCCTTTGACCCCATAAAACCCCCCAAAATACCCCCCCTGCCTGCGCTTTTTTATTTCAGAACTTTGTAGCGCTATTATTTCTGCATTTATTGGTGTAACCAAATTGGGCATTTGGGCTGCGGAACAACGTCATTTTTGGCCTCAAAGAAATTTTATCCAGTCAGAAAACTGTACAGGTTGACCGAAAAAAACCGGAATTTACTTCCAGCCTTTGCTTGAGAAGTCGGATCTTTTAGGTTTCGGTCTCATTTGAAAGAGCGCGCTCTGGCCGATCGAACAGTTGGTCGCCAGCCAAAAACAAACCACACAGTCCGGTGCTGAAAGAGTCTATATTGAGCACGTTCAGCACCTAGCGCTTTTCTTCTCTTTTTGAGTTTTTAAGAGCCAGTTCGCGAGAGAATCGACCACGTATGTATGTATGTATGTATGTATGTATGTATGTATGTATGTATGTATGTATGTATGTATGTATGTATGTATGTATGTATGTATGTATGTATGTATGTATGTATGTATGTATGTATGTATGTATGTATGTATGTATGTATGTGGTTTATAATTAGTAATCGTGTTTATGCTTCAGATAGCTCCACACTTTGTTTCCAGCCAGATGAGTACCTCACAGAGCGCCGGCACAGTTGGTGTAGTGGTTTAGGCCGCATAGCCACTGTGCGCGACGTCGTGCGCTCATCCTCTCGGCGCGGCAAGTTTCTTGCCGCAAAGAGTTGGTCGTTGGCATAAAGCTCCACCCAGGCCACCCTGGTTACAGCCAGTAGGTAAAATGGGAACCAACTGGATCTGCCATTGCACCGAAGCCACTCCACAAAGCATGCCGCGTTGGGAAGAAGATCTACGATGTCAGAAGCTGTCTGAGAAACCAACAATGCTGGGAGCCCTCTGGCATATGCGGCACCGGCGGCCGCCGGGAGCTGTCAGAATATGGCATTGACACGCCGGCCACCCTCATGGTGACTGGCGCCCAGCAGCATGGGAGTGGCTGGCAGTGAAAGAAGGGCAACGTCCGAGATGATGAAACAGCGAAATGGACCTTGAGTCTGATCGTAGGCCATAAGGCCCTCACAAATCGGATTGGATCGGATCGGTACCTCACAGAGCAGCAAATTATGTCATTCTTTTCCTGAAAAGCTCGCAATGGTGGCAGGGGAACCAGGCCAAAAGGCCCTGCACAAAAGCGACAGCAAACTGAAAGTAGTAGCAATTTGTTCAATGAATTGCTAGTCCATCATAGTTTAGACGTCATTAGCCGATTGGTTGAAGCAGTAGATAGAAGGACGCGGAAGAGTGACAGAAAGTTGTGGGTGAGCGGCGTGAGGACAATCTTGAAGGGCTGCAATCAAGCGTTCTTGTTGGTGCAAGAGTTGTATGAATGCGTCCTGTTGACGTTGTTGTTGTTCTTGGAACGCGTCCTGTTGACGTTCTTGTTGTTCTTCGTGGCGTTGCTGTTGTTCTTGAAGGAGATGAAGGAAATGTGTAGTGGTGGGCTGAGGAGGGCGGTCGTCATCTTGCGAACGTGCAGGAGGAACCGAGGGCGGATGAACGGGAGGAGCAGCTGTGAGGTTGAGTTGACTAACGGAGAGGTGGACGGACGAGTGAGAGGAAGAACCGGAAGCAGTCGGAGAAGTGGGGTTGGACTTGAGAGCCGTCTTGCGGTAGGTGGAACGAGTGGCCGGAGGTTTCTTTGTCCGCACCATGGTGGTTGGTAGTAATAGAAGAAGTCGAAGAACGGTAGTAGTAGAAGAGGTAGCAGACAGTGGGTGCGCACAACACAACAAAATGAACGGGTCTCGGCACCAATGAAACGGGAGAGCGCTTTACTAACAAAACAACAAAGACCATCAGAATACAAACGCTGAGTATAAATATCTTTCTTTCATCACATACATACATACATACATACATACATACATACATACATACATACATACATACATACATACATACATACATACATACATACATACATACATACATACATACATACATACATACATACATACATACATGGTCGATTCTCTCGCGAACTGCCTCTTAAAAACTCAAAAAGAGAAGAAAAGCGCTATGTGCTGAACGTGCTCAATATAGACTCTTTCAGTACGGGACTGCGTGGTTTGTTTTTGGCTGGCGACCAACTGTTCGATCGCCCAGGGCGCGCTCTTTCAAATGAGACCGAAACCTAAAAGATCCGACCTCTCAATCAAAGGCTGGAAGTAAATTCCGGTTTTTTTTGGGTGAACTTGTACAGTTTTCTGAATGGATAAAATTTCTTTGAGGCCAAAAATGACGTTGTTCCGCAGCCCAAATGCCAAATTTGGTTACACCAATAAATGCAGAAATAATAGCGCTACAAAGTTCTGAAATAAAAAAGCGCAGGCAGGGGGGGTATTTTGGGGGGTTTTATGGGGTCAAAGGGGGTCGAAAATAATTTTTTTCCGAAATTTGTAGATGTAAGTAGTGTGTTTCAGAGACATACAAGCAACTAGTAAAATCCCCAAATATCAGTTCACAACTCGCGCTAATTCCCGAGAAAATAAGCTCCAAATTTTTCGTCCCATAGTTAAGGAGCGAAAATTTCCGGAGCGCATTATTCCACTCTGGAGCGTTGAATCGAACTAATCTTTGCAGGTCCAGTATAACTCATCAGATGCTACTACCACACCAAATTTGGGCGGAATCGGTGAAAGTCAAAATTTCAACTCTCAATACCAAGGGTCGATCGGCCCAGAGACCGGCTCTTAACGCCGTTTATGGTACCGACACCATATAAGGTGCCGGTACCATATATGGTACCGGTACCGAGGGTAGTGGTACCATACATGGTACCGGCACCATATATGGTACCGTCACCATATATGGTACCGGTACCATATATGGTACCCCCACCTTCGGGGCCTGTGGTGGCACCATATATGGTACCGGCACCATACATGGTGACGGTACCATATATGGTGCCGGTACCATATATGGTACCACCACTCCACTTATTCGAAGAGGTACCATATTTAGTGCCGGTACCATATATGGTACCACCTCGCTCGGGGACTGTGGTGGTACCATATATGGTACCGGCACCATATATGGTACCCCTACCTTCGAGTACTGTGGTGGTACCATATATGGTGCCGGTACCATATATGGTGACGGTACCATATATGGTACCCCTACCTTCGAGCACTGTGGGGGTACCATATATGGTGCCGGTACCATATAAGGTGCCGGTACCATATAAGGTGCCGGTACCATATATGGTACCGGTACCATATGGTACCCCTACCTAGAGGCCAATTTCGCACTTGATTTTCTGTCATTAAACTCAATTTTCTCGTAAACGCAAGCTGATAGGCAAACGTTCCACTAACCAAAATGTAGAGCAATGATAGCTCTACGAAATTCTGCAATAAAATATGCCACTATAGGGTTGCAAAAGAGTTAGAGCG
Source organism: Sabatieria punctata (assembly GCA_030248155.1). Taxonomy (NCBI): domain Eukaryota; kingdom Metazoa; phylum Nematoda; class Chromadorea; order Araeolaimida; family Comesomatidae; genus Sabatieria; species Sabatieria punctata. The sequence continues at coordinate 200,736 of JASANB010006133.1, read as the reverse complement.
CCAAAAGTGGCTGAAGAGTATTTTAAGAACCCGAATTTTTAAATGAAAGAAAGGTGAAAAAATTAGGCATGGGCATGGGTGGTTGGTACATGCATTCGATCAGCCGAATCTGGTTTTTTCGTAAGACAATGTAAGAGGCCAACCATAAACTACAAAGTTGAGAGAAGGGTGGGGAAGTTGGTTGAGCGCCGGAAAAGATCGCAGGGTTGTGAGTTGGAATCGAAAAGAAAACGTCTCCAAAAACGTTCAGAATCGTCTGTAAATACATTTAACACCTTTCATTTTTATTTGACCTACAAAGGTTTACTGTACTAGACACTTCAGTCCAGTGTGGTGCACTTTTTATCTAGGTAACTAGGTAACTAGGTATACCTAGTATTACCTAGTTAATATGCGGGAAAAGTACCTAGGTTTACTTTACCTAGTTGCTGGTTACTCTATTTTACCTAGTTTTACTTTACCTAATAGTTTTAAATCCACATAACTAGGTACTTCTGATAGAACAAGTTTACCTAGTTTGATATTTTCAGTTTTACGTGGCTTTTTGAGTCAGCAAACCTTCAAATTTCCGGCTTTCCCACAATTACAGTACAGTGGTCCAGAGAAAGAATTTCTGACTTATTTGATGAATAAAATACAAATATTTACTTGAAATGTGTCTAATTTCATAAATTTTTAACTCCACTAACTTCATCATTGTTCTGTTGAACCAAAAATAATATTTTGACTTCGATTTCGAGCGTTTTAGGTTTACCTAGTATTACCTAGTTTTTCTGGGCTTTACCTAGTATTACTTTACCTAGTTTCTTAGCTGAGAACTTTACCTAGTATTACTTTACCTAGTTTTTTAGGTAACAACTTTACCTAGTATTACTTTACCTAGTTTCAAATTTTCAAAATGCACCACACTGCTTCAGTCATGACTGAAGAGTCCTCAGCCCTCTGAAAATGGGCATGCTTGACTATGTACGGGACCAAAAATTCCCAAACTGAATTTATCGCTTACTAATCGAAATTCAGACTTAAAACATGCCTAACTTTTTCACCTTTCTTTCGTTTAAAAATTGAGTTTAATGACAGAAAATCAAGTGCCTCAAGGTAGGGGTACCATACATGGTGCCGGTACCATGATTATTAAACGTGCACATATCAGTCTGTAATTTCTATACTATTAAAGCTGAAAATTTAGCAACTGCATTAAGCAAAGTTCATTTTCTGGGCTACCGTACCATTCATCGACCGCAGGTATGTACTATGTACGAGTCCGTCCGGCAGCTACAAGACTGTAAATGCATTTATTCTTAACTAAATGATCAAAGATCAATAAAAAGCGAAATATTGACGAAAAAATATAATCCAATAAAAATAGACTGCACCATCGTGTTCGCCGCACTTTTTAGGCCCTGTAGCGACTGTTTTCTCGGAATACGAAATTCTATTCAGGCATGCTGTGTGAGCTTGACGTAAATAGTGGCATGCCAGAACAAGTGCGTATAAGAGGAAGCATGCAGATTGTTGATTAGGCGAAATTGCAAAGTGAAATCAAGCTTTTAAAACCCAATAACATAGCACCAAGGGATTTTTGGCCATGCTGAATCAAAATATTTCATTTATTTTGGAAATATCCTTTTGGTTTTAAATAACTGGCATATCGAGCGTATTAGTTTGCGTACGTACTGTAGTAAACGTGTTTATCTAGCGGCCTGCAGATGTTACCCGGTCGGTGAAAGCGAGAGCAGCAAAAGCATAATGAGAGAGGGCGCAAATCTTCGTCTTAAGTTGCTTAAATTGCTCGGAAAATGTTGACGCAGGTCGGCTGTAGTCGTTTGGGACCTATTGACGGGGCTTGGGACCTGTTGACGCAGTCGGTTGCAGTTGTTCGGGACCTGTTGACGTTTGGGACCTATTGACGGGACCTGGGACCTATTGGCGTAGGGGACCTATCGTCGTTTGGGACCTCTTGACGGGGCTTGTGACCTATTGACGCAGGGGACCTATTGTCGTTTGGGACCTATCGACGTGATACCTGCCAAGGTAGGGGTACCATATCCGTCTCGCGCAGGGCCGCCAAATGTCAGATGAGCCAATTCGAATGTTTGGCCGGGAAAATGCGTGATGAACCCGTGCGAAGCTGATCGGCAAATCCGTGATGAAAAATTTCCGCGTGCACCAATTGGTGCGCGGTCTGCCCGTAAGGGATATAGTACGGTGCCATTAGCTTAGGTAGCGGAACTATACGGTGCCATTAGCCTAGGTACCGGCACCATATATGGCGTACTGTATATGGGGGTGTATCCCAAAAGCGCACAAATCAAAAGCGCACATCCCATAAGCGCACATCCCAGAAGCGCACTTCCCATAAGCGCACGCTCAGAAAGCGCACAAGCGCACAAAAAAGCGCACAAGTAAATGTTAGCAACTACAGATTGTATAAAGCACCAGCATAGGTACGTAATGTATGGCGGCAGTTATACTGGCAGTATGACAGGTTATCATCGATTGACGGCCTGACCGCCGCCCTGTTGCCTGGTTATTTGGGGTGCAGCCAGCTGTGCCCTGTCAGCCTGACCCGTTCGCTGGTCATTTGCTGCCAGCTGCGCCGTTCGTGTGTGCCGCCGTTTGAATCAGCTGTAGCGTGTCACCTTATGCCACGTGTTGTATGAGCTAGAACCCAGAAGGGCAAACCAGCGGTATCCTGCAATGGATACCAATACCGCTTCTTTCGCGAGTCATCCAAAGAAAAAACGTGGCGCTGTCGAATAACAGCTTGCAACGACTGAACGATCAAGTTCGACGCCAGCCTCTTGTGACTTTTTATAACCAAACAAACAATATGGTTATTACAGTCAGGCACTTAACGCCGTTTATGGTACCGACACCATATAAGGTGCCGGTACCATAATGGTACCACTTCCATATATGGTACGAAATCTGAACGGAGTGGTACCATATGGTACCGGCACCTTATATGGTGTCGGTACCATAAACGGCGTTAAGTGCCTGACTGTATTATCCAAACATTGTAGGTCAACACTCAGCTTGATCAGCTGCAAGCTGGAGTACAGTTGGCCCGGCACAATCCCAAGTATCAAAAGGTGGACAGACGAATTCGCGCTTTGATTGCCAATTACGATCAGGGCCGCATGGAAAGGTTGGAGTTTCTGACAGGCGTTGGTTATAATTTTGCGCAGCCCAAACGTGTGCGTTTGTAGTGCCTGCCGTCTGTCCATCGGTCGAAAATTTTATTCCAGTACTTTGCCAAGGTTTAGTTTGAAATGCTGGCATTCAATTATGTATGGACATACTGTTATACATGTACTTCCATCAGTGGTGGACTCTGTTGAACTCAGACGGGCATCTTAAAGCCTTCATATATACAGTAAAACTCTATATGTCCAGAACAGTCGTTTTATTTCACATTACTATATGTGCGCTTTCTGAGCTTGCGCTTATGGGAAGTGCGCTTCTGGGATGTGCGCTTATGGGATGTGCGCTTTTGATTTGTGCGCTTTTGGGAACACCCCGTATAGGGTGCCAGTACCATAAACGACGTTAAGTGCCTGACTGTATAATAAGCGGCACTAAACAAACACAGCTTATGAAAGGTACAATTTTATATTCTGCTTGTCTGCTCCAATCTTTCATGCAATCTACGTGGGTGGTGGCAGTGCGGCAATTTATTTAATAGACTGAATTATGCATTATATATCGCTCATTAAACAAAGTGTGTTTATAGTCTGTTGGTAAGTCAGTGCCTACCAACAGCAGAGTGAAAATAGACGGGCTCTATTCTACCTATAAATATGGCCTCGAATTCTGATGCTGACCAAGAGCCAGGAGTATTTGAAGAGTTTCGTCAAGAAACGACCCTTCACGGAATCCAACACTTCACAGAAACAAGTGTTATCAGACGGTAAAAGGGTAAAATGGTTGAGAATTCAGTAGAATTGCATCCTTTTGATTTAGTGTGTTCTGGGTTATAATTTTCGTCCTTTGCGTAGGAGGAATGATATGGCAATTATGGAAAAGTTGGGATGAATATCAGTCGAAACCCATCGGCAGTTCTATTGACGTCGAGTACGCTCGAACATTGCCATTTCCAGCCATAATTATTTGCAATCCTGTACAATACAAGTGCGAGCAGGCCGCTGTATGTGTACAAAAATGCATTGAAATGGAGTTTTCAGAATTGGGGGAGTGAACAATGACATATATCACATGTTGTCAGATATTTACAAGGAGCTGGCACCGAAAACCAATGTGGATATAAATTTATACAAGAATGTGTTGGAACAGTATCCCAAAGATGCTAGGCGATTTCTGCAACTAGTTGCTCCAAACATGGAGGAAATGCTAATTTCATGTCATTGGCCGAACGGTGACAAATGCACAGCAGCCGACTTTACGCCTGTTTTTACCGATTATGGTGTGTGTTATGGGATAAACATGGACCCACATAATCCAGTCTTGGTGCAACAGTCTGGTAAAACGTTTATTTGACACACTACTTACGTGTCAATTTATTCGGTTGCTTGCATATTTACTGGGTTACTTAGTTCAGGCGCCACATCGGGCTTTTCTATGATACTGAATGTCTCTTCATATGCTGGAGTGGGTCGAATACACACATTCGGATTGAAGGTATTTTTGTTAGTACTAAGTGCACCTGCTACGAGTTGATGAATGAAAACACACTAAAATATTCTACACTATGTTTTTTATCATTTAGTTGTTGGTTTTCAACCAGACAGATGTTCCGTTTGTCAATGTTGATGCAATTAACTTGCCAACAGGAATGTTGAGTCATGTTGGATTAAGCACAACACGGGTAAAATACTTGTTTTTCGACTAAAAAGTTTATAGTAACGGCAAAAGGCTTGTTAAACATACCTGCAGAGGGTAGAGACTAAGTCAAACAAATAGAGTACACAATATCATAAATTGTAAATAAAAATTACTGTTTCAGCAGAAAAATGTGCACAGAAAGGACGGCGGGAATTGTGTGAACCATGATGAAGACTTAGAATTCTTTGACAAGCAGCACTACACTAGAAACAAATGTCTGTTGGATGAAATTGTTGCTCGTGTACAACAAAAGTGCGGTTGCAAACCTATTTTTGCTCCTAACAGCGATCACGATTATATGCCAGGTTTGTTTTGTGGATGAAAAATCGCTACTTAGTAACTTTATAAGCCACTGCAGAAAATCAAGAAACCCTCAAACCCTATCAAACCCAAACATCAGAAAACCCAGAAAGTGGTGAGTTACATTTGTTAGAAGTATGGTACTATGTACAATATATGGAGTCTTCTACACTTTACATTGCATTGTACAGGGTGTCCCAAAAAAATGACAACATTTCTTTTTGCTGCCATTTTCGCAAATTTTGACCAAATTGTCTGAAATTTGAAACGGAAGTGCCAAAAAAGTGGGAATTTTATGTGTTAAAGTTTGGTGCATCAGGAGTGACCCAATCCTGAGAAATTCAACAATATATAAAATTGAGAAATTTCAATTAAATGTAGAAACAGCATACTTGGAAACTAAAGAAAATCAGCGTTTTTACTGCAGCAAAATGAAGAACGTGCAAACTCTGAGAACTAAGGAATAAGAACACCATCGAGATGACCTCCGTTTGAGTTAATACACTGCTGCAACCGTTTCCCATAAGCATCATAAACATTTCTTAGCATGTTTGGGGTGACCGACTGAATTACGCTTACAGGAGCTTCATTACAGCTAACGGGCGCGAAAATCAATGTTGTCGTTGTATTGTGATCGGGATTTTTTATGTCAAGAGCTGGGCTGGGTTCATGCGCCAACTTTTGATCTACAAATCAACCCGTTATTCTGCATATATATTCAAAATTTCATTCAATTCCGACCAAAATTAAAGAAGATACAGCAAAAAGAAAAGTTTCCGTTTTTGATGCTGTTTCTAAATTTAATTGAAATTTCTCAATTATATATATTGTTGAATTTCTCAGGATTGGGTCACTCCTGATGCACCAAACTTTAACACATAAAATTCCCACTTTTTTGGCACTTATGTTTCAAATTTCAGACAATTTGGTCAAAAATGGCGAAAATGGCAGCAAACAGAAATGTTGTCATTTTTTTGGGACACCCTGTATGTAATTCAATTTCTTACTTAAACGTACGATATGTTGCCCAGACAATTAGCCGCATTTCAGCGAATCACACGATTATTTCAACCTCTCCTAGTTCAACGCATAAGAATGTCACATTCGTTACTGATTCTTCAACCAGTAGCTCAAGTACAGGTTAGTTGTGTTGTGATATTACAGAGTGATAGTCTTTCAATTTGCTGAGTATGTATGGGCTTTTAGAGAAGCTATCAACTACCAACAGCAATTCACCTGCTGCCACCACAACTATATATCCAAAAGGTTTTCGGCCCAGGGTCTTCGATTAAATTGTTTCAACAAAGCTGAAATTTTCAGAGAGCTGTGTGGATGAACAGAGAGACTGTGCATACGAAGCAGACATAGACAAGTGCTATGTTGGTGCCTATAAAGGAAGCAAAACAGTCACTCGATCTGGGAAAAAATGCAAACCTATTGGAAAACATGCCAAGTTGCGGTACCCAGCCCTAGTGTGGGGCTCGAATCACTGTCAGATATCGGGTGCCGGAGTGGCCCCATGGTGCTATTTTGGAGGCACCAGTGACCAGTTTGGAAACTGGGAATATTGTTTCCAATCCTGTTCAGGTTTTTGTTACTTTCATAGTTTGGCGCATTCACCTGAGTTCTATTTTAGAGGTTGCTTTTTCCCCACAAAATCCGACAGACCAAATTTTTCCTTTTCTTTGGAACACTTCTGATTTCACAAAGACAGGATATCTGAAGCAAAGTATGGTAGTTTTTGTTACTGAGAGTACATGCTGTTTTCTCAGTCATACCGAAAATAATAAAACCAGTTTGGTTTTTAAGTTAGCAACCATAGTAATGTTGGTGAACAGACAGGACTACCTAGCAAAGGGGGGCCATTGTTTAAAACAGTTTCCTACTGTAGACACATGTGTGGACAGCACAAGGGACTGTGCTCATAATAATGACATATTCAAGTGTCATCCGGGAGCATATGAGGGTACCAAGAATGTGACAGTTTATGGAGAAGAGTGCAAACCTCTGAACAAAGAATCTAAACATCGTTACCCAATTCTCACACTGAATTCTACTCAATGCCAAATTGCAAAGCCTGGAGAAGCACCATGGTGTTACTATAGTGATGATCAGTATGGTACTTGGGAGTACTGCTACCCTTCTTGCGCAGGTATGTATACATAATATGTCCATGAAGAATATGTAGAAATGAGCTGCTACTACGTACAGTCATTTTATAGAGAAAGCAAACTTAGTGGAAATATATTTGAATAATTCACACATCTCAAACAATGGATCTGTGAATGAGAATAATTCACACATCTCAAACAATGGATCTGCGAATGAAAGTTGGTTAGTGAGTGAGCAGCAGCGAAGTAAGAAATTAGACTAATAATTAGCCAGTGCTGGTTGTTGTGGTGGATCGGTGGACAACGTTGGGTTGGGATTATTTCCCTTTATTTCGGAACAGTAACAAATAACAGTTGGCTTCGCTGCATATCAGTGGATCTTAGGTCACCACAGATAGCAACAATTGGGATTATACAAGATATCAATGGATCTTAGGTCACCAGAGATATCAACAGGGGCACCTGTCACGTTTATGAAACAATGGATTCTCAATGGCCGGGCTGGGCCCTTATATAGTTCAACAGAAAATTCTAGAAAGTTCTAGAGCATAACAATGCACACGCCTATACATACAACGTATAGAAAGTTCTAGAAAGCCACGCCCCCTAACCAATCGGGTCTGCCCCCCCCCACCCGACTTAGGCCAGACCCCCCGAGTTTCAGACACAAAAATTGTCAAACTCGCCTGCAAAACAGTACTTTTTAGCTGTATTTCAGCCCAAATTAGCGATTTTGGGCGATTTTTTCGATTTTGAGCGTTTTTTAGTGCCCAACCCCCTCCCAAAATTTTGGCTCAGACCCCTCCCGGCCGGCGCCAGACCCCCAACCCCCCTTCGGCGGATGACCTGTTATATGTATGATCTAAATCAATCACAAATTGTGCACAGCTGATATGGAATATGTAAATAAATGTTTAGCAAGCTACTGTTCCATCAATCAGCACTTTCAATGCGTGCTAGGAATAGATCTCAGCCCAACTGCCAGAAAATCTTGTGACGAAAATTGTGAAGCCATAAAATACACAAAGACAGTGACCATGTCACGATTGTCTCCTAAAGGAATCAGAAGTAATGTTTACGAATCTATGCTCAAGCAATATCGAAAGGCCATGGACCAAATTGAAAGAATAGACCAGACGTCTGCTCAAAAAATGCGCAAACTGCTAATGGATTTGAAAATTACAATAATGACTATGTGGCGCGTGAAGATGGAGCCCGTAAAAACCAGATTTCAGGGTGCAATTGACACAATGAAGGTGTAGCTTCAGGAATATTCTTAAAAGTGATGTCTATCTATAGCAACAACATTTGTAGCAACCAACTTGTATGGAGAATGTCTGGGACATATGGCAAGATTCCCAAAGGATGCATTTCATTAAGCAAGCAGATGTAACACAGTGGGCAAAGATTGGGGACAATGGCTGGGAAGCCGAGTATTTCGCTGTCATAAAAACATTGTATCCAAATATGTCTAATGTTCAGCTTCTGGAAAGTACGTTGTCTTTCAGTATTCTTTTACGCAAACAGGTAGTCCAAGTCACAAGTTAAGGAATCTACTGTACTTCCTATTAAACCTACATTGTATGTAGTTTCTGGCTTAGATGCTTTTTAGACTTAGACAAGTTGATTGAGGACAAAACGGTGGAACAGTGGTGGTCAAAGCTGGAAAACATCAAGAGAAAAATAGTGCCTGGACTGAAGCTAATGTTAGATATCTTCAATTCCCAGCAATACAGCAAGGAAATAGAACAGACAAGCGTTTTCTATGAGACAATTAATCAAATGATGTATGAATACGAAATCCAGGCAACCTCACTGCAAGACTGGGCAAAAACCGCGACATCTGATCACACTTCAACTACCTTCCCTTTATTAATTGAACAAGTAATGCACATTTTTCCAATGAATTCACTGAGTATATTTTATTTTGATCAATACATACTGTATTTTAAAAAAGGTGCTCATAAAAGGGCTTATATGCTTAGCATATAAAAATAAGAATGGTTTTCCCATTATTTGTTACTACTAAAAATAAACTTGATATTTTAGATGCGTACAAAGTACACTACAAATATAGCCAAGCTTGAGAACTCGATTGATCAGGTAGGTCCTGTGTTCTTAGTCAGTAAAAAACTGAGTGTCACATTTAGGGATGCAAATGGTATCCGGTATTATTCGGTATTATTTGGTATTTTCTAGGTATTTGGTATTATTTGGTATTTGGTACTTTTTTATACCAAATAATACCAAATAGTTTAAATAGCTAAACAGTTAGCATTTAAGCGATAAATTTTGCATATTTTGCGACTGTATGTATACCATGTCACATACATGTAACAGGTCATCCGCCGATGGGGGGAGGGGGGGTTGGGGGGGGTCTGGCGCCGGCCGGGGGGGGGTCTGAGCCAAAATTTTGGGGGAGGGGGGTGGGCACTAAAAAACGCTCAAAAATCGAAAAAAATCGCAATTTTTGGGCTAAAAATCGCCAAAAATCGCTAATTTGGGATGAAATACAGCTAAAAAGTGCTGTTTTGCAGGCGATTTTGGCAATTTTTGTGTGTGAAATTGTAAAAAATTGCAAAAATTTGCTCGAAAATTTACTTGCCAGAAAAATCGGAGGGGGGGGTCGGTGAAATCGTCTCGGGGGGGGGGGGGGGTTCCCCAACCGGGGGGGTGTGGCCTAAGTCGGGTGGGGGGCAGACCCCCCCAGACCCCCCCCCTGTTACATGTATGCCATGTCAGAGCTCTTCTTGTTCAGAGTTTTCTCTTTATTTATAATTTACTAAAAGTTTAACAATGCAGATACGCAGAACAAGACGTCTCTTTACCGTTTCTGAGCAACAAAACAACAAAGACCAGTTTAGCTTATAACAACCATTCATGGAAAATTCTCAAAAAGTGGGAGGGGGCCCCATGAAGCGACACAAGGCGATTTTGGGGGAAGGGGGGTCCGAAAAATCGGGATTTTGGAACGATGTCGTTTATGGGCTGCCCCTTTATCGAGACCGAGCCCAGACCGCAAACGTCACAACGTGCGCCCATTTCCCGAGTAAGTGAAAAACCATCAAATTCTGCTCGTTTTCTTTCTCGGCATGACTAGATTTCTTTTAGATGCTACAAAAACTCTTTCACTAGGCAAAACTTATATATTTTTGCTGAGAAAAACAAAAAGTATGACTTTGCGCTCATTCCAAACAGCTAGCGACCTGTTTATCAACTATTTGGAATTATTTGGTATTATTTGGTATAGAAAATACCATCTGGTATTTGGTATTTGTGATACCATTTGCATCCCTAGTCACATTTAAGGTTGAATCTTTACCAAAATTGAAGACAGACCTAGAACAAAGTGAAGTTCTCCTCAAGAACATAATCAACTTTGCCTATGCCACCAAAGTTTATCCAAATTCAACTTGTTTGCTGATGCTACATGAAGAAATGACCGCAAATGGTCACAATGAAAGCATGGAAGGAGAATGGCTGCTAGAAGGACATTTCATTACTCCAAAATACCGAATAAATGCCAAGTACTTGTGCCCTCTGATTTACCAACCAGATTCAAAACTATACACCGACCGGTTTGACTCTGGACATGGGTATGATTTGTTGTTGAGGACTATAGAATGTCTGCTGGAAATGAACGATGCAGCCACAATGCATCTATTAGGCTATATTTTCAAATGGAGTGCAACACTTGCGAATACTACAGCTTTCACAAACTTTCTGGATTATGCAAACGCGTATAAAAGACGCCTATACACCGAGGAGGACCATTTGTTACAGTACTAATTTACGCATTTGTTTCTCTGAACAAATGCGTATGTCGAAAGCTTTTTTCAGGAACAACATCATTGAATTCAATGTCTACTTTGAGAACCTACAAATACAGCTGGTCACAATGAAAATCATTTTCGACTTCAACCATTTTATTAGTACGCAAATCAGCTTTGCCATTCTATAAAAAATCACTGATTTCCTTCAGGCGATCTCGGCTCATTCACCGGTCTATTCATAGGCGCCAGCATAATGACAGCATACGAATTCTTTGATTTCTTTGTTGTCAAGCCGCTCACTGTTCGCAGAAACAAATCGCGCCAAAGCCGGGTAAAGCCAAAGATTGGCGGCAGACGAAGTCGAAAACAAGACCCATATGCCGTAGCGGGTATTGGCGAGAGAAAAAGACGGCCTCCAAAACCTATGCATTGGACATGACAAGGCATGGGCAAACGAGGGGCTGAGGGGTTCACCTCCCTCAGGCTCTGACCTAACCTTCATTAGGCCGCCGCTACACCCCAGCCTCTCTCAGGATTTGAAAAAATTTGAATTTGTGCAAATATTATCGGTGTTTAGTTTTTGATCTGTGCTCGTGCTGTACTGTAGTTACTTACAAGCTACAATTAAACACTGCAGGAAAACGGTTTCTTCAACAATTTTGAAATTTTTTATGACCCATCATACAGTAGTCGGTGGTCAATTTTTAGAGACCCAGCCGATACAACTGTACTGTACTGTCTGTAGGCACTTGACTAGACTGACACACTATCCTATCAGAACTTTTATGAATCCTCCAAATAACTTTGATCTTGTTCTCGCTCTACTGTAAAGACAGAAAAGTTCTTTTTCTTCTCGTATTCTCCGTTCGAAAACGCCTCTCTCACTCTGGGCGCGTAATGCTCTTCAAACAAAGATCTGGCGGTTACTTTAGGCGGAGGCCACCGTTCGTCTTCTTCAAACGACTCTGCGTCCTGTCTTTCTTCTGCTTGCTGTTTGGCTATCGCCACGTCAGTCCGGTACGAAACGTACGGTTTCAGCTGCAAAACGTAAACATGATACTGACTACGAAAGGGCAAGAGATTATGGGATTTTTCGTTGCCTGCCAAACAATGAAACCGTCTCCCAAGAGAAAACTAAGAAAGTACCGATAAATGGGACATTTTATTTCTCATAAGCTCAATATTGAGTGTGCGCTCTATTGGCGTCACGAAAAGCTTGAAGATGAGTAGTCTCTTTTGTCTTCCTGTTTTGCTCATCTTCAAGCTGTTCGTTACGCCAATAGAAGCAACACTCAATATTAAGCTTGTAAAATAAACCCACAACAAAACGTCCTCCTTATGAGTACTTCCATTTTTTTCGATCATGCTAGAGCTATCATTGATTAATACATATGTACATTGTACATGGTCTAGTGCCCGTTAACACACCCCTGGCTCTGGTACCGATACCATGCGATGTTATCCGTCGATTGAAATGGGTCTAAACGAAAATTTTATTCAGGTACCATACCGGTAATAAAACCCGTTGAAAGCACGCAAAATATCGATATCCCGGACACTCGTTAAATGTCTCTGGGTCAGGTGGCTAAGCGACAAACCTCAAAATCAGTGAAATTGGGTACGATTAATTCGGGAACCATTTCAGGAACGTGTATGTAGTGTCCTGTGGTGGCGTCGGTGTAGCCGGTCGGTTGGCATCCCATATATTCTGAAAATTACATACATACTACGCTTTAAACTCGTAAGTAGTTCCTGGACAATTCAAACTTATTAGAAAATGGAGTATTTTTATTTAGAAACTAAATTAATTACTGGAAAGGTCCGGGTCAACTCCCTTGTAAGCGCAGAAAGGCATCTCCGGGTAGTCGCGCTGAGAGTTGGGCCATTCCCAGAGCGCATCGTATCTGGGTCCTCTTTTTCGCAGTCCTGTAGTCTTGACTACAAACGGCCAGGCAGTTTTTAGCTGAGCCGAGTTCAACTTGCGCACGAAACGGCGCGGAACCAAACACAAATTCACCACCATCTCTGCTGTAAAAATTCGTCAGCAACAATTAATTAGAAATTACAGTCAGGCACTTAACAACGCCGTTTATGGTACTGGTACTATATGTAATGGGTGCCGGTACCTAAGCTAGTGGCAAAAACAACCCAACAGATTTTTTACTGTCGAAACCTCAAACCTGAACCGGTTTGATGAATGCATCTTTTCTGAAAGAAAGAAGAATAAATTCTTGAAAGACTGGTGGAAATGTTATCAAGATACTCTGCTTAGTTCCTGAGATATTTGCCCTCAAAGTTAGAAGAGACTTTGGCAATGAAACAAGAGCGACTCCGTTGCACTTTATAATAAAGCAGATTCCTACTTCTGGGGGCTAATGAGACTTTACAGGTGAAGTAACGAGCGTGTGTGTCACCAGTAAAGCCTCATGACGTTAGCCCTTAGCTGTAGGAATCTGTTTTGTTATGAAGTGCAACGGAATAAAAAAATCGCTCTTGATCATCTACCAAAATTTCTGTTTTGACTTATGAGAGCAAATGTCTCAAAAATTAAGCAGACTATCTTATTAAAAACTTCACCAATCTCTCAAGAACTTATTTGTCTTTCATTCAAAAAAGATTCATTCAAACCGGTTGAGATTTACTTGCAGTTGCCGCATTAACAAATCAGCTGGGTTGTTTTATATTGGCGCACCCTACATAGTACCAGACCAGTACCATAAACGGCGCTGAAACGCATTTTCAGAAAGAAGTAGACAGAACCGATGGGTAGAAAAATATTTATTTAGCTTAGTTGGAATACAGAGAATCAATCACATTCACCGAGCATCAGTCAAGGCAACATTCTACCGTAATCGGCCATCAGATGCGACTTGCGAATCGCTTCCCACACCTTCGAAGCATAGTTATACCTGCAAAACACGCCACACTACTCTGAATAACAGATATATAGGCTCAAAATTGCGCAGAAATAGAAAACAGAGGCTGACCAAGCTTTTTCGTTCAACGGCGGCGTGCCCGTCATCGTAAACGGCGGTCGCGGTACGGCGCGAACGAGCAGTCGCAGATCTTCAATCAACTTCTCGTAGTCGCCGACTGCCTTGAATCCCGGCCCGGCCGCCGAGGGAGCTTAAAATTGCCACCCGACATTCAAAACAAACAAACTCTTCGTTTTCTACTACCTTTCGATTCTCCGGTCGGTTTCTGTCCTCTCAGCTTCATGTCCGGAAGCAGAAAGTAGCCTAAATTTTCGAGCTCGCGCTTCGATTCGTCCGAGAAGTGGCAGTAGCGGCTGTGCTGCATGGAGATTCCGTCTAAAAATGCAAAACGGATGTCTATTCCGTTCTATGCAAATTTCTGTACTCTCTCACTCACTGTTAATATTCAAATTAGATGTACGAAATAGTTGACCCAGCAGTTGACAGCGCTGGTGGTAGGTGGCCGCTCTAAAGTCCTCTGCTTTCGCTCGCTGGTGCACGAACGCTGAACAGAAGAAATTATGCTAATTAATTTTATGCCATGATACCCAAATTAGGAAATCGGTCGACGAACTGCGGCGAATCGGTGTGGGCGGCCAGATTCGGCTTCAGCATCTCGGCCGTTTGCAGGAGGCGGACCAAGTTTAGGTCGACGAACCAATCAACGCACACCAACACCACGTGACACACTTGCAGCACGAAGGTGGCCAATTGCAGCGACTAAAATTTGCATACTACGGTACCACTGCTCAAACAGAGTCCCACCTGCTGCATACACGGCACCGGTACTAGGGCAGTGGTCCCATAGATGGTACCACCACTAAAGGGTAGGTACCTTGTACGGTATCACTACCCTTAGTACCGATACCACATACACCTTCTGTTATAAACCTCAATTTCAGTGAAGTTTTCTACAGTTTTGTACTCGAAGTTGTATCTGCGATCGAGACGCAGCATTTCGTCTAAGACAGCGGCAGACATCAGTGGCTGAAGAAAGCCAGGCCTTCTCTATTCAAATGTCCGAGGCAACCAACCGACCAACCTGGCAGTCGATGAGGATGATGCGAGACTTAGTGACGTAGATCTGGATTCCGACCGTCTGGTGCCGACACGTCTCCACCGCCTCTCGCGAGGCCGGACGGAAGATGTACTGTCGGTACATGTCGAACGGGTCATTGCCGCCGATCATGCTCAGAAGGGTGGACTTGCCGGTGCCCTGCGCTCCCAGCACCCCGATCACTATGTACTCCGTACTGTCACTGCACAAGTGCTGAAACGGCTATTTTACCGCATGCACAAGTACCACGGCACTACACAAAAGCAATGCAGTCCCAGACGATTTTTCCGAGCCCCTCCGATTTTTCTGGCAAGAAATTTTCAGAGCAATAATGCGATTTTATTAGAATTTCAGTTTCAGACAGTGAAATTTGCAAAATCGGACGTAAAACAGCACATTTTTATCTGTCTTTGAGCCCAAATTAGCGATTTTTGACGATTTTTAGCCGAAAAATTGCTATTTTTGAGCATTTTTAGTGGTCAAACCCTCGCTAGAATTTGGGC
Organism: Sabatieria punctata; assembly: GCA_030248155.1. Taxonomy (NCBI): domain Eukaryota; kingdom Metazoa; phylum Nematoda; class Chromadorea; order Araeolaimida; family Comesomatidae; genus Sabatieria; species Sabatieria punctata. The sequence continues at coordinate 185,172 of JASANB010006133.1, read as the reverse complement.
TAGCGCTCCCCGGCCGGCGCCAGACCCCAACCCCTTCCCCTTCGGCGGATGACCTGTTAGATGCAATCTGTTGAGTACCTCGACAATGTGGTCGCACCACTCCATATTCTCGGTGATCAGCTTCAATCCGCCTCTCAGTACTTTAGTCTGCGTCTGCTCTTGCATACTGGTTCGCTGCTTACGCACTAAAACACAGTTAAACACATCTCAAACGCTCAGTCACTGCTACACTTTTGGTATTATCAACTGGAATTGGATATTATGGGGTTTTCCAAGTATCACCTAAAAGCTAGCCCTCAGTTCTTATAACGGTCACACACACCAGCAATTAGCTTTCAATCTCTTCTCATTTTCTAAAATAGAAAAATCGAATATTTTCCCAGAATGTGGCTGTTTACTGAAATGCAACTTTTTGGCCCAGCTGAGCTAAATAGTAAGACCGATCTTCAAAAGGATGTTGTGTAAAGTTCTGACAGGACCACTTGGCGGTGATGTGTTTCTGCTGCCACAGTTGTTAGGGTCAAAAATTAAAAAAAAAGACTTTATTTTTTTTAAAAAAAAGCTTTTTTTGAAGGCTCAAAAAAAATTTTTTTTTGAAAAATCAATATGCAAATTAAGGGGAAAAGTGGGAAAATTCACGTACATACATGCAATTTTTTGTAAATTCTTTGGAAGCAGCCAACATTTTATCCAGCAACCTGCGTAATACTTCTTTTGCATTGAGCCTAACAGCGACTGCGTAAGAAATCCTTCCTTAGGATTCACCTAGAAGTGCCTCTAAAGACAATTTTCTGTGAAATTATGCAGTTACAGGCAGTGTTTAGAGTTGTATTGTCGTTTTCGAACAGGTTTCTCAACTGACTTAAGGTGCAAAAGTGGAAAATTTGTTGTAAGTATCTGTACTAGCATGCTGGACCCATTTAAGACGATTTTTAAAAAAAAATTTTTTTTTTAAACTTTTGAAAAAAAAGCAAAAATTTTTGGCCTTCAAAAAAAATTTTTTTTAACAACTGTGTCTGCTGCTATCAAACTTTTCCCCGACCAGCCACCAAATTCCCTGACTTTCCAGTCCCCGCACGAGGCCTGTAGAAACTAATGCTAGTAGTACGATATAAAGAAAAGGCATTACTGAATTCGGGAGTGGTAGTGGCAGTGGAGAGAGAGGAGGAAGCGATTCCAGTCTTGCCGACGCCAGTTCTGATCTGCACCATACCAGGCACAGAGGAGGTCTTCGAACTACCAGGCAGTAAGGCTGGGTTCGGCTCATCGTCCGGTCGGGCGGCCACCGCCGGCGATTGCGTACGACTGCGCAACGTGGCCGCGGCGCCAATGGTCGGCCAGTCCTCGTCGTTGTCCTCCAACGGCTGAACCAGCACACTCGCACAGAACAAGGGACATGGGGCTCAGTAAGGGATACCCTGCCCACAATCACATAGCGGCATCAATGGTATGGATACCATATGGTATCCCTTGGATCGGGACCTCATGTCATAGGATATAGGCAGATATGGGCTAGCATTTCGACTGAGGGGTGGTAAATTTTCAAATCCTGACGGGGTAGCGGCGGATAATTGGGGATTGAGGGATGGTAAGCCAAAAGGTACGAGTTTTGGCTTGTTAAGTGGCTAAAATAAGCTATTTTGAGCTCATTTACACATTGAGGTGGGTGAAGCGCCTCAGCAAACCTTTTTCACATGTGCCAATCATATGGTCAGAGCCCATGCCTAATACCTGAGCCCTCGATCGAACGGATACCATATAATGGTACCGGTACCATATATGGCATCCCTCAACGATTTGAAGAAGTATGGTATCACTTGAGGTCTCGATCGAAGGGGTACCCTATAATATGGCACCGAAACCATATATGGTACCACGTAAAGGTGAACCAGTGTCTTCTGTTCAATAGAGTTTTAGTGTCTGACATTGCGAAAGCTGCTTACCCTCTGCGGTTTGGCCAGAATAATAGGGGCGCGAGAATGCTGTTCGGAAGCGGTTGAATCGCTGGTCGATTGATCTGACTTGACCGAGCGCTCTGACTAAAATTCAGCAGAATAACTAGAGGCACTACCTAAAAGTTAGCAAAAATGTTGCTCACCTTTCGACTGGCAAGCGTAGCAGGAGGAGGCATCCTTCTACGACCTCGATCCATTCTTTCTAATACAGTCAGACACTTAACGCCGTATATGGTACTGGCACCATATATGGTAACCATACGTTCGGGGACTGTGGTGGCACCATATTATAAGGTACCGGCACCAATGCCCCAGGTTCAGCCACTTGTTTGGTGGTGCCGGCACCATATGGTACCACTACCATGGCATTGGTACCTGTACCGGTACCATATATGGTTTCACTCCGTTCCGATTTCGTACCATTTTTGGTACGGTACCTGCACCCATGGGAATGGGTAATATTATGGTACCAGCCAAGTCCCCGAACGTGGCCCTTATATGGTGTCGGTACTATAAACGGCGTTAACTGCCAGAATGTAATAAGCAATAAATAACAAATCTAACGCCTAATAAGGTTGGCTATGATATAGTACAGTACTATATAACACTCGATCAGCCGACAAGCCGAACTGATACGTAAGACTGGGTATTGAGCAGGGCTGTTGGGTCGGCCTTTTTTCGTTTTTTTCCGAAAAAAAACCGGTTTTTTTCCTAGGGGCTCGGAAAAAAAAATGCGGAAAAAAACTCAAGTAAGTTTTTAAAGGAAATAGACGCAATAACTGGTTAAATTCGCTTCCAACGCTTTGAATTTACGTTAATAGAAGCCTTACAAGCATTTCCATGGCATAACTTAGCTGTTTTTCGCAAAAAATACCGCTACCATTTTCAGGCAACTTTTATTATTGAATTTTTGATGTTTTAAAATCAAATTACTACACTAAAACATGAAATTAGTGCATTTTATAATAAGACTCACTCTATTTCGTTGAATTCTGCAATAAAAAGCGATTGTTAAAAAATTTTTCTGTCATCTCGGAAAATAACTTTTGAAAAAAAACTGAAAAAAAACAGGAAAAAAACCGGCTTGAGTATTTTTCCGGAAAACAAACAGCCCTGGTATAGGATCAGATTTGAGCAGTTCACTGAACCGATAATGTAACCAAAATAAAAAGGCAGGCAGCCAACCATTAATGACCAACTCAATTGGATTTCTCGAAATGGTTTATGCCAAAAGCGACCGACCATCAAAGACAGTATAATAATCGCAGAACTGAGCAAAGAAAAGAAGCTACATACACAACAACGCGCACACTGCAGCTAACACAGCCAGGCACTTAACGCCGTTTATGCTACCGACACCATATATGGTGACCGTACCAGAAAACGGCGTTAAGTGCCTGACCGCAACAACCGGCGATTCGACATTCTGCTGTTTAACCTCGACCGGTAGGTAGCTACAGAGAAAGGAAAGAGGACCATCATAGTTTCTGTGCACAGAACAACAGTAAAGAAAAGAAAGTTGTAGCATCTGATCAGTGTGTCTGTCTTCTAGAAGGAATTATTGTCGTGTCTTTTACGCATTTTGGCCACGATCTGCACCAACTGGCGCTTCGCTTCGCCGTCCGGAAAGTTGCTCATGTCGTAGTACTGCGGTGCCAGCAGAACCAACCTACACACGCAACAAACGCTCTCTGCTTTTTACCGGTAACACACATTAACTGGGGTTTAAGGACTCATACACACAGGGCATACATGTAACAGGTCATCCGCCGAAGGGGAGAGGGGGGTTGGGCACTAAAGAACGCTCAAAAATCGCAATTTTTCGGCTGAAAATAGTCAAAATCGCTAATTACAACTAAAAAGTTTGGCAATTTTTGGTGTCTGAAATTGCAAAAAATCACAAAAATTTGCTCAAAAAAATTACTTGCCAGAAAAATTGTCTCGGGGGGTCCCATCCGGGGGGTCTGACCTAAGTCGGGTGGGGGCAGACCACCCTGACCCCCTGTTACATGTATGAGACAGGGTGACCATGCATTTATCATCGGTTTAGTATTTGTGTAACTTAAATCAATTTGGCTGAAATTTTAACACAACTTTAGAATTTTTCACCGGGGTGGCAAAAGCGTAAACCGGCCTTAAAATTCAGATTAAGTGGAGAGCGGAGAGGCGAAAGTTGAGAAAGGAGGAAATTACCATTCGGGCTTGACGTCGGTGACGGTGCGAATGAAGTTTTTGCTGGTGAGAACGAATTCATTGTAGAGCGCCCATTCTGGCTTGTGGTCTAACACAGTGCTCGGGTGCAAGTTCACTACTTGACTGTCCTTCACTGTCAAGTAATGCCCGTTCCGCTCCAAATGCGCCACCTAAACATTCTCATTAATACTTTTAAAGCAGCGTCTTAACGTGCTAATACAGTCAGGCACTTAACACCGTTTATGGTACCAACACCATATATGGTACCCGCACGTTCGGGGCCTGTGGCGGTACCATATATGGTACTTCTACCCATACCATATATGGTGCTGGTACCATGGTACGAAACCTGAACGGAGTGGTATGGTGCCGGTACAGGTACCAATGCGAAGGTAGGGGTACCATGGTACCACCACAGTCCTCAAACGTGCGTGTACCACTATATGGTGACGATACGATATACGGTGCCGGTACCGTATGGTGCCACTAGTCTAGGCAACGATACAGACCGGTACCATTGGTGAGCCTCCACCAATCAACACTTCTGAAGCCACCTTGTCCAGAAAGGTGCGCACTACTCTGGCCCAGCTACGATCGGGTTACAGCGGGTTCCTCCACTCTTACCAACACCGCTTACACCCGGAGATTTCGGAGCTGTGCCCTGACTGCAACCTTGAACGGCACACCTCTAGCCATCTGTTTGACTGTGTTACCCGACCGACTTCTTTGTCGGTTCAGGACCTGTGGACCGACCCCATTGCTACTGCCGCTTTCTTGGGGCTATAGCTGGATGGTGGCTATCAACAACAACAACCATTGGTGCCGGTAGGTACCATAAATGGCGTTAAGTGCCAGACTGTAAGATGGTGACCAAACACGTAACAGGTTATCAGCCGGAGGGAAAGAAGCTGGGTCTATCCTCAGCCGGGGGAGGTGGGCTAAAATTTGGGGCGAGAAGACAGAGTAGTAAAAAACGTTCAAAACTCGTAAAAAAGACTAATTTGGGCTCAAGCAGCTCAACAGCTAGATAAAATAGCTAATATCTGAAATTCTAAAAAAGTTGGTGGAAAAACTACTCGCCCGAAAAATGGTCCGGGGCGTCTGGCCTATGTCGGGGGTGGGTGGAGCAAGCAGACGCACTTGCTACATGTGCCCTTGTGTACTATGGCAATTGGGGTCAGAAGAACACCTATGGCATGCAGGACGCGACGCGCCCAGATTTAGGAAAGTGCAGATAAATTCATTAGTGTGTACCTGCATGAAGAACCCAGCCACCAGAGCCTTGCGAATGTTGACGTAGTATTCTCTGGACGTAAAGTCGGTGCTGGTGCGTTGCAGATTGAACCGGTCCATAATTCTGGCCAATTGCACTCGCACGTTATCTGCATTCTTCAGCGATCGGTAGTTGACGAAGTTGTCGTAACACCATTGCACATCTTCGTGATCTGACCAATGCACCGCTTTATGCTAATTTTCGAGCCAAACTAACACTTCAGTCTGGCACTTAACGCCGTTTATGGCAATGGCACCATATATGGTACCGGTACCTAGGCTAGTGGCACCATCATGACCATGGGTGCCGGTACAATATGGTGCCAGTACCATAAAGGGCGTTCAGTGCCAGACAGTACTACAGTCCCTCACTCTGTTTGAAGGCGTGGTATACGTTGAGGAGTGTGAGGTGGTCGCCGTCGATGTGGGCGAAGCGCATTTTGGCCTCGTCGGCAGGTTTTTTGGCCTCGGCCGGGCGCACAAAGCACTGGGGCACTGGAAAATACGCCGGCCGCAGCGGCCCCGTTAGCTATAAATTTTATAGAGCGCTACCCCCCGGTAGCTCTGCTACCTTACTGGGGTAACCAACGATAGTACCCGCAAGCCCCGCCCCACTCACCGATAGATTTTGTTTCTTATGTAAAAGTATTTCTTCTCTATAGTCAGTCAGTAGTGTGCAGAGAAAGCATTAAAGATCAGAATATGCTGTTACTTATAGAATCTGACAGACACACACGTAACAGGCTGCCCCCTCGAGCCCACATCCTCCTCCTGAGACCACTTTCGCGACCCCCGTCCGAATTTTTTGTCAAGTAATCTTTTCAGCAAATTTTTATATCTATTTTTTTAGAATTTCAGACACTGAAATTACTAAAATCGCCTGTTAAACAGAACTTCTTAGCTGTATTCAGACGTGGTCAAAGGGGGCTTGCCTCTCCTCAGGCCCTGACCTACCCCCCCTCAGGCCGCCGATACCCTCAAGAATTTTTAGGAAGAATTTTGTATAAAAAGTTATGATAAAAATACGACTAGATTAGGTGTAAATGAGGTCAGAATTTCTTATTTTTTATTTAAGATCATTGTAACCTGTTTCACAGAAAAATAAGCCAAAAACCCTGATTTTAGTAAACAATGAGACTCTTTGGCTTACCATCACCTCAACCCCCATCAGCCGCCGCAATCCCCTCAGGATCTGAAAATTTACCACCCCTCAGCGGACATGCTAGCCCATGTCTGGCTGTATTAGAGGCCAAATAAGGATTTTTGACGATTTTTAACCCAAAATTGCGATTTTTGAGCGTTTTATACCTAAAAATTTGGGCCGAAACGGCGCCCCCCAACTACTCTACCCGATCGGCCGATGGTCTGTTACACGTACGGTGTGTAGAAAAATGAGAAAATCAGACTGTACCAAAGCTGTTACTTTTACAGATTTTTACTTTCCGTTACAGATAGACTTTTGAAGGCTGGACATTGACTGGTCTGTCTCAAACACCCAATCAACTAATCCAACAGCACACAGTAAATCGCCCGAAACTCTAGCCCGAAGGTTAGCGATACGATGGTGTATAAATAAAAGATTGCCTGAAACTCAAGCAAACTGGATAACAGGGAGCGATACCTGATAACATAGCGGTGATGGAGAGAATTTCGTTGCTGCAGCGCAGTTCGCAGCTGGCCACCAGCATCTTGGCTAGTTGAGGGTCCAATGGAAACTCGGCCATCAGAGAGCCCAGCTGCGTCATCTCTCCGTCGTCGTTCAGCGCCGCCAGGTAGTTCAGCATCTCCAGCGCACGCATTAGTGTTTCCGGAGCTGCAACAGTCAGCCACTTAACGCTCTTTATGGCACAGCACCATATATAGGCTACCGCTACCTAGGCTAGTGGCCTGGCACCATATATGGTACCCTAGACTCAAGTGCTGTTTCACAGGCGACTTTAGCAATTTTAGGATAGGAAATATACAGGGTCCGCAAAGAAACAAAAGCCCCACCCACCCAACTTGGGCTCGACCCACCCACCCACCTGAAGCCGACTTTTGTTCCTGACCCCACCCACCAAAATCGCCGCGACCCCCCAAACCGGCAGGCCCACCCCCAAAATTTTCGGATTTTGACTACCCCAACCCATTTTTCCGGCCCATTTATGATTCAAATCGGTTGAGATTTGTGGTTACCACAGACAGTGGGTTGTTTTTTGGCGGACCCAGTAGTTAAAGAAGTGTTACAACATTACTCAAACAAAACCGGTTATTAACCATACTAGTGTTTAAGTAAAGAAGAAAAGATGTAGTAAGGTACCGGGCGGGTCCATAAAATCGAAATGGACTAGGTCGTCGATTCCCAGTTTCTTCAGCTGCAGAACCACCGTGCCCAGGTTAGAGCGCAGAATTTCCGGGTACGTCTGATCCTGCATCTCCTGCTTATAGGCCTTCTCCGTGTACAAACGGAAACACTTTCCGGGCCGAGTTCGTCCAGCGCGGCCGGCGCGCTGCATCGCTGAGGCCTTACTGATCGGACAGACCAACAGAGACTCAACTCTGATTCGCGGATTGTAGACCTGAACGTTGCTTACTCTTATTATTGCACACAAAGTTACCAAATCTAATTAACGGAAACAAAATTCAGGAGAGTACAAAAATCGGGCCTGTTTCACCAATTTGTAAACGATTAGAAATTAGCTCAACTACAAACATACACACACAAACAAGCAGGACTGTTTGGTCGTTGGAAAAAAGAAACGTCGCAAACATTTTTAGAAGCCACGCAAAGTTTCTTGATTCCCGGCCGGCCATAGTCGCTGGGGTTAAGCCACCACACCACACACTGGATGTTAGAAAGAATAGTTAACGCAAACATATTTGCCGCTCGTTTAGTGGTTTTACTGGTGTAGAGCAGACGGCATAAACATTGATTGCATTAAACATATATGGGCCGCCGGGGGTTAGGGTGGGGCAGACATGGGCTAGCATTTCGGCTGAGGGGTGTAGAATTTTCAATTCCTGAGGGGGGTAGGAGCACCTGAGGGGGGTAAGCCAAAAAGTCAGATTTTTTACTAAAATCAAGAATTTTCTGCTTTTTTTGCATTAAAATAAGCCAAAATAAGCTATTCTGAGCTCATTTACACCTAATCCAGGCATATTTTTATCATAATTTTCTATATAAAATTCTTCCAAAAAATTCCTGAGTGGGGGTAGCGGCCGGCTGAGGCGGGGGAGGTCAGAGCCTGAGGGGGGGCCAACCCCCCTCAGCCCCCCTTTGTCCATGTCTGTCTGGGGTGGGGTTAACCCCCTCCCCTCCCCTCGCCGGTCATACCCCCTGCCCATACATGTAACAGGTCATCCGCCGATGGGGGGAGGGGGGTTGGGGGGGTCTGGCGCCGGCCGGGGGGGGGTCTGAGCCAAAATTTTGGGGGAGGGGGGTGGGCACTGAAAAAACGCTCAAAAATCGAAAAAAATCGCAATTTTTTGGATAAAAATCGCCAAAAATCGCCAAATTTGGGCTGAAATACAGCTAAAAAGTGCTGTTTTACAGGCGATTTTGGCAATTTTTGTGTGTGTTGCTCGAAAATTTACTTGCCAGAAAAATCGGGGGGGGGGGGGGTCGGTGAAATCGTCTCGAGGGGGGGCCTATCCGGGGGGTCTGGCCTAAGTCGGGTGGGGGCAGACCCCCCTGTTACATGTATGCCCCTGCCCCCCGGAGGGAGAATATTTTCGCTTATTTACGGCAAAATAGGACCTTTTCCAGGAACCCCAATCTCCAGACCCCTCCGGATTTTTCCGGTCCATGTATAAAGACAAGCGGACGCACCTTCTGTTTGGAGAATCCGGGGTCAATAACAAAGACCACACCGTCGATGGTGAGAGAGGTCTCTGCAATGTTGGTGGAGACGACGCACTTGCGACCGATGGCTCCGTTGGGTCGTCTAGGGGGCGCCGGTTCGAAGATCCTCTGTTGCAGGTTGGGCGGCAGCGTAGAGTAGAGAGGAATGCATCGCAGTTCACCTATCTCCGGACCCAGATTGTCCACCTCGCGCTTGATGCGTTTACACGCTTCTTCTATTTCCTATAATTCAGACCCAATGTCGCTAGAAACATGCCATATTATCCAGAAAAAACTCTCAAAATGCTTGTATGAGCCAAATGCAGCTTACGTAGAGTGCGTATACATGTAAGAGGGTTGGACGGCCTGGGGAGGGGTTTTCGGCAGGTGGGTGGGGCGAGTGGTTTCGCAAAGAGAGGACCATATGGTACCGGTACCTAGGGCAGTGGTACCACATATGGTGCCGGCACCTATGGTACCACTACATATGGTACGAAATCTGAACAGAGCGGTACCATATGGTAGCGGTATCAATGAGAAGGTAGGGGTACCATATGGTACCGATATACATGTAACAGGTCATCCGCCGATGGGGGGAGGGGGGTTGCGGGGGGTCTGGCGCCGGCCGGGGGGTCTGAGCCAAAATTTTGGGGAGGGGGGTGGGCACTAAAAACGCTCAAAAATCGAAAAAATCGCAATTTTTCGGCTAAAAAAAAATTGCCAAAAATCGCTAATTTGGGCTGAAATACAGCTAAAAAGTGCTGTTTTGCAGGCGATTTTGGCAATTTTTGTGTATGAAATTGTAAAAAATTGCAAAAATTTGCTCGAAAATTTACTTGCCAGAAAAATCGGAGGGGGGGGTCGGTGAAATCGTCTCGGGGGGGGGGAGGGGTCCACATCCTGACCTAAGTCGGGTGGCGGCAGACGCCCCCCAGACCCCCCTGTTACATGTATGGGTGCCGGTACCTTACGGTACCACCATAGGCCTCGAACGTTAACACATGTATGACATACGTAGAGACTGAAAAATGTAACAAATAATAGTACGCACCTCTTGTCCGGTCAGGAACAAGAGTACATCGCCCTCGACCTCCTCACAAATGTGAATCTGCACGACGGTACGAATCGCCGCTTCCAAGTAATCTTTCTCCGGTTCGGGAGTGTAGAAAATTTCCACCGGAAAGGTACGACCGGGCACCGACATCAGAGGACAGTGCTCGAAGTAATTTTGAAACTTTCCGGCGTCCAACGTCGCCGACATGACCACGATTTTCAGGTCCGGGCGTTGTTTGATTACTTCCTAAAACGGGAGACACACAGTCAATTTGCTAATACAGTCATGTCTCGTTAATCCGGACAAGTTGGGGCCGGCCAATTTTGTCCGGATTAGCGAATTTCCGGATTAACGAATCAAAGCTAAAACACTGTTTTTCAGGACAAAGGTCTAAATGACAGCTTTTTGTTAGTTGCAGATCAGATTCTGCAGCTGTACCTCCTAATTAAAACCCAAAAACTTATTTCAGCTGACTATAGCTCCTAAAAAGGCAAAAATAATCACATTCTGACTCAAAGAAAAAACATTATTAAATTGAAAGTTCACACCTAAATTGAAAAATTGCGCATGGCTTTTGTCCAAATTAACCAAATCCGGATTAACGAATCACTTTACCATACAAATTTCGAAGTTGGGACCCCAAATCTTCTGTCCGGATTAACGAATCCGGATCCGGATTAACGAGTCATATAACATGGGGAAAAATTGGGACCTGGCCTAATCTTGTCCGGAAGGCGAATATCCGGATTAACGAGGTCCGGATTAACGAGACATGACTGTATCAGAAAAACCCCGATTTAATCAGCTGCTACCTTAATGAGGCCCATCAGAATATCAGTAGCCAGGGTTCGTTCGTGAGCCTCGTCCAGAATTATAACGCCATAGCTTTCGAGCAACGGAGAGCCCATCGATTCCCGCAGCAACATACCGTCGGTTAGGTACCTGAATTTCCGGTTGTACAGACAAAACGGACAGGTAGGTTTCAACAAGAATGCATAAAAGAGCAGCAAGAATGTCTCACTCAGCGGCCGGCCGAGTGTCGATGCGCTGCACCATAATTACCGGAGGGGTCGGGAAATTATGGTGCAACGCATGGACGGACACTCGGCCGGTCACTGAGCGGCGCATTCTTGCTACTCTTTTATGCATTCTTGGTTATGCCCAGAGGACAAGCACAAGGCAAATCGGGGTCTTAAGTCGGCATAGTTGGTGTAGTGGTTTAGGCCGCAAAACTACTGTGGACGTGCCATGGCACGTTCATTCACTGGGCGGGACAAGTTCCTGTCGAAAGAGTTGGTCGTCGGCATAAAGCCCTACCCAGTCCACCGAAGGTCGGTGATGGCTAGCCTAGTAGGTAAATGGAACCGACTGGAGCTGCCTAAGCACCTAAAGCTACAATAGCAACCACACGTGTTGGGACAAACGGGAACGGGGACAGCTACCACTGAGACCCGCCCAGACTCACACCGAGCATGTGTGCCAGCTAGTAGCGAAGGCATCAAAGGAAGGGCAGGATGTGGGTGTGCGTGATGGGCCTTTATGTGACCTAACCATACATGTAACAGGGGGTTGGGTCTGCCCTACCGACTTAGGCCAGACCCCCCCCCACCACCCGAGACGATTTTCCCGCCCCCTCCCAATTTTCTGGCAAGTAATTTTTGAGCAAACTTTAGCGATTTTTCACGATTTCAGGCACAAAAATTGCTAAAATCGTCTGTAAAACAGCAGCTTTTAGCTGTGTTTGAGCCAAAATTAGCGATTTTTAACGATTTTAAGAATTTTGTGTCGAAAATTATGATAAATTTGTGCCTAGATTAGGTACAAATGAGCTCAGAAGCTTTTTGAAATTTTGGACCCCCTCAATTCCGGACCTGTTACATGTATGACCCCTACCCATCGACGCCGGTACCATACATGGGGAACTACCAACTTGCGCACAACCGATTTGCGCACAAGGATCGCGGGCACACCAACTTGCGCACAACTGATTAGCGCACAATTTTTTTGCTGCAGCACAATTACAACAACAGTTAATTACATAGCAGTTACATTATTTAGCACAATTTTCACAACAATATAAAACAATTATCATAGCTCAATAAACATGACATTTTTTATAGCTGGTTGCGCTTTGGCTGTGCGTATAAAGTAATGGCCTGCTCCTGTTAGAAAAGCCATGCGCTGGACAAACCCATTTGGCCGTTCAGCCAGTCTGCGAATTTTGCCATCTTATTGCCTGCGCCTTACATTGTTTTGTTCTGATAGGATGCGTTCCAAGAAAAAGTAAATATCTGGATGCTTCGCTTCCGTTTGTTGAACAACCTGGCCATCTTAGAGTTCCAGCTCTGCACATCATTGTTGGTGCAGCGGACCTCATTTGCCACGACCCAAATGACGTGACGGTTTGGATGAGATAATCTATGAGGCCCCACTTGCTCTTTGGCAGTGAGGATTGTTTGAGTACTTTGAGAGACAGAACAGATGGCCGCGGGTGCGTTTCACGCAATCCAAAATACGAACGTATCGATGGCAAAATTCGCAGACTGGCTGAGCGTTACCAAATCAGTATGATCGAGCGCATGGCTTTTCTAAGAGGAACAGGCCATTATTTCGCACAGCCAAAGCGCAACCAGCTATAAGATGTCATGTTATTGTGCTATGATAATTGTTTTAAATTGTTGTGTAAATTGTGCTACATAATGTAATTGTTATGTAATTACTGTTGTTGTCTGTTCAATATTCGTCAGTTGTGACTATATTGTGCTGCAATAAAAAAATGTGCGCAAACCGGTTGTGCGCTAATCGGTTGTGCGCAAGTTGGTGTGCCCGCGATCCATGTGCGCAAATCGGTTGTGCGCAAGTTGGATAGTCCCCATATATGGTATGAAATCTGCACCGGTAGAAAAACCGAATTTAGGAAAACTTTATACAACTGCTGCGGACGAACAAGCTGACATTTTTCTCCACAAAGTTGTCAGTCACTACAGTTTCAACAAAAGAAACTCTAGGTCTAGACCAATTTACAGAGCAAACGGCCAAGCATTCAGTTAACGGCAGCCTTTCAATTTTTCCATTCAGGTGAGCTGAACGGAAAAAATGTTTGTTTCTAGTGCTATTCTAGGTGCTGAACGGACTGGTACCGCTACCAATGCCAAGGTAGATGTAGCATATATGGTGCCAGTAGCATAAACGGCATTAAGAGTCTGACTGTCTTAGCGAGCTGTTACGTACTTGAGTTGGGTTCTGTCTGAGCAGCAGTCCTCAAACCGAATCGAGTAGCCGACTTCTCCCCCCAGCTGCACATCCATCTCCTCAGCCACTCGCGCAGCAACTGACATGGCCGCCACTCTTCTCGGTTGCGTGCAGGCCACCCCTCTCTTCTGACCGGGCATAGTGCGTGCTCTCACGTACTCCAGACACCACTGCGGAATTTGGGTGGTCTTCCCCGAACCGGTCTCTCCCACCAGCGTTATGCACTGCAGATTGAACCGGTTTAATTCAAAGCTAATCATTAGATTGATCAAGTCCATTCATTATACTGGTTGACGAGATAGACTTGACGAAAACTTGGAGGCTGTGTGCTGCATGTCGTGTCAACATTTCAACGACATAAATTGAAGAACTCAAAAAAGCAGCGAGACCAAAAAGTCGGACCGGATTAGGGATGCGAATGGTATCTGGTATTATTTGGTATTTTTGTAAACCGAACAATACCGGATAATACCAATTTAAATAACAGAATTACTTGGACTTTCGGCTAATAATTCAGCTTATTTTACAACATTTGAGCTCATTTTCCTCTATTTTCTCGCTTAGAACAGTTACAAAATGGATTAGAACTGTTTATATAGCTGTGATCTCAGCACAAAATTCTTAAAATTTATGTTTCAACTGAATGATCCACTTTTGTCTAAACTTCTTAATCTGGGCCGTGTACACTGGAGATACTTCCTGTATGAGTGAGAAGTCCTTATTTGATTAGCCTCAGCTGACAGACATGTGAGCATGAGCTTCAGCAGGTAATAGAGCTTGTTAAAATTCCTTTTCCAGTATTACAGGGCAGACATGGGCTAGCATTTCGGCTCAGTGGGGGGGGTAGAATTTTCAAATCCAGAGGGGGGCTGAGGGGGTAGGAGCGCCTGAGGGGGGTTGAGGGGCTGGTAAGCCAAAAAGTCCGATTTTTGGCTAAAATCAAGGTTTTTTGGCTTATTTTTCATTAAAATATGCTAAAATAAACTATTCTGAGCCCATTTACACCTAATCCAGGCATATTTGTATCATAATTTTCTATACAAAATTCTTTCAAAAAAATCCTTAGGGGATGGCGGCCGGCTGAGGGGGGTAGGTCATAGCCTGATGGGACCAACCCCCTCAGCCCCCTTCAGCATGTCTGTTATAGGGTTGATCTGAACGTGGTAAAGCTTGATTTGGGTCACGAAATCAGAGAGATAATCTTTTGGATTGCTTATGACCTATTTTCAAAACTATTTGGTATTATTTGGTTCAGAAAATACATTCACTATTTGGTATTTGGTATTTTTATACCATTTGCATACCTAGACCGGATAATGGACCACCCTGTAGACAAGTAATACCTGATTTTTATGCAAATGTTCCATGAATTTGTCTCTGTAATCCCAGACTGGTAATGTTGTTCGTTTCTTCAGCAACTCCCAATAGTGGGGAGTGAACGGCAAACCGGTGTAGGGGTTGAGAGTAATCTTAATAGGAATAGGATCCTAAATCAAACCGATCCTTACGAAAAATAAAAAAGTTTCCTACAGCTGCTCTTTGCGGCAGCGAAGACTTGAGTCTTTCGAAGTCATCCAATTCCTTCTTAGGTTGTCTGCTAGTAGACCTGTCTTTTCTATCATCCTCCCGTTTCGATTTCCGGTCCTCCATGTCTTCGCCGGGGGAGGATCTCCGTTTTCGACTGCTACTTCCGCCGCCGGATGAACTGCTTAGTCCCAAGTCCAACCGGTGTCGCGTAGACATTTTAACATGGATAGATTGGTACCTAAACGAAAAAGTCACGCCACATAAACAGAACACCAAACTGTTGCGCCAAAAAAGACGGTCATAATTGGTGAGTCTTAAAATTGACCCACCGACAGCCGCCGGTACACAAACACAACTCGCACCGCACTCATCAAACAGTTGCGTAGCGCAAGAAAGATAAGTTTAGTTTAGTTTTAGTTTTAGTTTAGTTTTTCAGTATCTAATCGTCCAGAAACACAGGAGAGTGATGATGATACGAGATAGTACCCAGACATAACCACTTACAGATACCCTAACCATTACATTATCGAGAAACGGTGAAAATTACAGAAACCCAATAAATATGGCATGGCTAATTTGGCACGAAAACGCGATATAGAAGATTTAATCGTAGAAGCATCTAAGACGTTCCAGACACAACAACACAACACGGTTACAAAGAGAATGCAATTCAATTTATTCAATCTCGAAATACATCATCAAATTGAGTAACCGCAGAAAGAACAGAAAGCAGAAAACACAATACGAGAAAGGGAGAAAGCACCAGGCAAGGCAGAGCTCTTACGGTGCCTGTCCAAAGTTAGAAGGAACGTTGAAAATGCTTTACAAATTCTAAGAAACAATTGCATAGTAGCGAAGGAAGGGAAGAATGTTGGGGGTGCATGATGGGCCGCAGCGTGGCCTAATGCAGGGGCTACGGCCCTCGCTCAGACAATCCTAACATGCACCGAATTGGAATAGCACTAGTAACCGAATTATTCGATTTATACCATATAAGCATATGATATGAGCATATGACATATGAACAGCGGTAATCTAATCCATGTAAGACTCATAGTACCATGCTTATGAATGAATTTTGAATCTATTTTCGCCCAAACGAACAAAAAACAGGACAGGACCGGTCTTTTGTCGCCGAAATATAACATACGGTTAGATCGCGAACATGGGAGCTACAGTAGACAGTCGTGATTTTCATGTTTTTAGTCCGCCTACTTCAATAATTTAAGTCAAGATTACGGTAGACGGCACGGCGAAAGTGACAAATATTATGAATGTTTATGTAGAATTTGTCTGGTTCCCAATAGTGTTCTACTAGTTATAGTGTTCACTGTGCAGTGTCCTGTTTATTATTCTTTTTTACCAACACGAGACTGGTGGACTGAACGTAGCCGTTCCCTGCGATGGTAAGCTCTGCAAACCCCGGTGTCTTCCTCCACTGCGATGTGATGTGTGTGACAGTCTTCCAATCCAGAAACGGCTGCTCAAAGTACAGACGCGACCAGCACCCGTTGGCGCCAGCTGGATATAACTTGACCGGTCGTAGAACATTCCAGTGGTGTACACAGGATTTTCTGCCCAGGGATTAAAATTTTCAAGATGACTGGTTGGTGGTGGGGCCAAGTGCCCAACCAGAGCGAGAAAATTTTGAAAAAATCAGCCTTTAGGAAAGCATTTAGAAGCCATGCTGAGTGTAAAATTAGCAGATTTGGTCTGAAATGTTTTGCCAAAAGGAAGTGGTGGTCCGTTGTTCCGGGCCCTAGCCAGTGAGCAGAGCCCTCACTGTTATGCATAGATTCAAAAAAGATCTACACACTGTCTTTATGCAGACTGATTCGGAGATGAACATCTGTCGAAAAAGAGAACTTCAAAATCGGAGCATGTTTCCTAAGCGGTCTCGGCAGGTCGGTTAGCAGACCAAGGTATTGTCATGGGATGGGAGACGTCGTACAGTGCCAAACGTAAAGCCAAACACAAAGACGTTTCACAGTTGTTGGTGGAATGTCCGTTGTGCAGTGCCTGGTTTCGTTCTGTTTGTGTTGAGGACTGTCTTGTGCACTTGTATGGAACAGAAAACTTTGTTTGTGGCAACTACATGTATCTGTTAGAGGAAAATGCACCCCAAAATCCCTGAAACTTTTGATTAGAGCATTTTGCTAGATTGGCGAAGGGGCGCATGTTTCGATGTTCACTTTGATTGATTCGTAAGCAGTGCATCATAGTGGCTGTGTCAGTGATTTGTTTAGTACTCCGATTTTTTCCTTGCTCGTGCTGATTATTATCTGAAACTTTAATGTGTAGTTGTACTGTTGCTCAAATCTTTATTAAACGTATGTCGGGCTTACATCTATGTTGCTTGGTAAACGAAAACGTCTACGGTACGCTTTTTGAAGTACGGTTTTAACTCTCTATCGCAAGAAGGCCCAGGCGAAGTTTGCAAACTGCGTTCGCACGGTTTAGTGTATTGCTTGAAAGACAACTGTTTGGATAAAAAGTTGTGTATAGAGTTTAGAGCAGAAAAAGCCACTTGAAAACCTAGTTGCACGCATAGTCCGTACAGTCAATTTTAAAACGGACAGAAAAAGTTGTTCTCTCTTTTTCAGCTGAAATTTTGTTGAAAGTGAAAGTAGATGACAGTGGTTGCAGTTTCTTACAAGTTCTGAAACCTCAGTTCGGGATATAACAGTCTTGATTCACTACTTCCAGAAAAAACACAAACTCTGCCTGAGTCATTTTCGCTAAAAATGTTTTTCTAAATAGTATTGAAAGCATAACGACTAGCAAAGACACAGATTATTTTGCAGACGCGTTTGGTTAGTATCTTTGCGTCTTTCAGACTGTCGCGTATTTTGTTGATTTTCTTCAAACACGCTCGGCGTCGGCTCCCATGTTCGCGATCTAACCGTATGTCGAAATATATGTAGTTCTTTCAATTTAGTTCAAACATTGGCAGGCTATTAATTCTTTTTGTAAACAGACTAAGAGAATTTGAATTGACAGCTTCTCTAGGTAACTTGACAACTTCACAAAACTTACGTCAAATGCCTGAGCCAACGTAATCTAAATTTAACTCGGGGGTAAAAGGTTTTCCAACATATCTATAGACTGTTCACTAAAAAATAATCACAAGTTTAGGCGATGTCATAACGAACGATATGCCTAGCCTAGATCAGATAGATTCGCAGCGATTTCTCAATTTATCACCATCTGTTACTCTTTCATACTTTTGCAAATTTTCTAAATGCAATTTTCAGAAATTCCCGGCTCATTCCCCCACCTGGCAAACTGCCACTATTAAGCTGGTTTTCTTAAGCGTAAGCCTAAGCTAAGCCTGCAGGCTAAGCTTGACCCTAAATCTAAGCCTCAGCCTGAACCTAAACCCAAGCTTAAAACCAAGGCGGGCGGGTGGTGCGGCCTGGCAGAAGGAATGTTCCGCATGTCATTTTCTGAATCTGGAATGAAAACATGTAATGCACGCACATGTCCTGTCCATAAGAAGCCGGAAAACCCAGTTTTCTAATCGGAATCGGATGCAAAGGGGTGGGCAAACAAATTTTGCGATTCGGTTCAATTCTGCAAACGTTTTGTCCGGCTTTGATTGGTATTGCAAGCAAGAGTCTACGGGACTTTTTGATTTTTGATTTACAATGGGTGTCCGGTCCAGAAAAATATGTGTAGATGGCAACCCCTGGAGCTGTACGACTGCCCTCAGGAGCGTGCTCTATACTGACGCGTCTCTAGGGCTTCGTTTACTTTCGGACTGATGTGTTTGGCGTTGCGTGTGTAGTTGCGCCAGCTAGCAAATACACACCACTTGTTGTATAGACAACCGCGATAGCCTATCGTAACCGTGTACGCGCCAGACACTGTATTTGTAGCGCCGTGTGATTAGTTGCCCGCTCGCCCATTGTTCTCTAGAACATTCTATCTCTCTCTCCATCTGACTACCTGGCGAGCGGTCGTGTCTACATTCTCCTGTTTATTTAATTGTTTGTTGGAGGTAAAAGTTGTTGTTGATTGGCTGCCACAGAAAGCAACAGCTACTACCGCGACCACAAAGAAGAAACCAACAAATCAACTGGCGATCAATGGTGAGATTCGGCAATCGCGGAAGAAGGACAAAGAAGGACGATTTCGCGATTTCGCAAGGACGACGTCTTCTACAACTACTACCTGCCTGGTGGTAGCTACAGTCAGCTTGACTACGACTCTCAGCCATCGATGATGGTGATCGTGTACCAACCGGTACATATCGCCGCCTAGCGCTATGCTGTTTTTACTCGCGACTTTCCAGATGACAGCTTGTCTCGTGTAGACGCTATAGCCAAGTCGGGTCGTTGAGTTGTCGCTGCTTTCTACGTTCCGGCATGTCGACCTGCCTACACACGTCATCGACTACAAAGGAGTCCGTACCTGTGACTGCCGCTTGTCAGTTATCGGGAACCTGACTTGCGGGGAGGTCGTCTATGTGTCAAACGATCAGCAATCGTCTACCGCCGACCGCGATGTCTACTAAGCGACTACACATCCCAGCACCGCAGACCTACTGGCAAACAACAGACGACCAGCCTCCTCTTCGATGGCTGCTCTGGGAGCGACTATTTTCGGCATTCCTAACCGGACTGGACGCCACGACTTTCTTCTTTCGTTTTTGGGGACTGCCACGCTACCCCAATTTGCCAGCCACCCGGTTTTCAACGCTGACCCAGACGCCAGCTTCGAGGAATTCCTGGCAGCTGCCAGGGAGACATTCTACAGGCCAGTCAATCCAGTGAGGGCACTCTTCGATTTCATGCAGCACTCCCAAGGATCTACAGAGTCGGTAACTGATTACCTCCGTGTACTCAGGACTCTCATCCAGCAGTGTTCGTTTCCTGTCGACCAGGGAACCAGACACATCGAGGAGTGGACTCTGATCGACTACCTACTAGCGATTCAGATGGTGCGTGGACTACACAGTCGTGAGATGCAGGAGAAACTACTTGCCCAGGAGGAGGTGAATTTGACTAAATTCACACAACTCGCGTTGGCCGATGAGAGCGCCAAAAAGGATGCTGCTAAGATGGCACCCGGGTCATCACAGATCAGCGCTACCTCACACCACCGGTACAGCTGGGGCGAGGGACCTAGCTCCGCGCAGCACACAGGACCCCGACCTATGCCGGTATGCCCCAGTACCTCAGCCAACCATCAGACAACCAGCAAGAGAGCCTGCCGGCATTGTGGAGATCCATCTCACGCAGACAGCAAGGATTCCAGATGCCGCGCCAGAGGCCAAACCTGCAGCAACTGCGGCAAACAGGGACACTTCCAGCGAGTGTGCAGGAGCAACCCGTGCTCCACCTCGCGCCCTACTGCCAAACAACAGTGTCGGCTCACTCACCAGATGCGCAGCAACCACAAAAAGGGCCGGAAGAGTGTGAATGCTGTGCACACTCAACCACCTTATTGTGAGGTCCACATCGCCTCTACCGACGATGCTTCCTGCCGTACCACTGCGCCTGATGGTCGACACAGGCTCGGACATCACTGGCATCACTCGTGATGAGTTCCATAAGTACTTTCGAGCGACGAGACTGCAGACGGCCGACCCTATCCTCAACTTCGATCAGTCAGAAGTGGCTATCGAGGGACAATTTCCTGCTCAACTTTCCTTCCAAGAACGGACTGCCAGCATGCCAGTGTATGTGTTCAGCGATTCCTGCCACAATACACTCAGCATAGACGCAATGCATGCTCTGGATCCAGTGCACATCACTATCCAGTCGACCAGCAGCAACGTTTGCGCAGTCACTCAGTCCAGCTCACCAGAGGATGCCAACGATGGTGTCGCCGCCAGCAGCATGCCACCAGCAGACATCTCTGATGTCTCTACCCCTACGCTACCAGCTAGGGATACTGGGACATGGGAGAAAGCAGGATTGCTGCCACTGCTACACAGCTTTCCTAAGCTCAGCCCTGCGCAGAAGTTTTTCAGATGCTGACCTCATTTGGGCTGGGAAGTCTACCAACAACCCCGCAAAACAGCTCAAAAAGAGGAAGGAAGGGAGGACATGCAGTCACGGCAGAGACAACAGCAGTCAAACCAATGTACTACTACCAGCTCAGGACCAACGTTCACTGTCGGGCAGAACGTGCGGCCAAACCAAACGGCCTCACACGCCCAAAGGACTGAGTCCCTGGAGCAACAAAGTACTGACGGTTGTGAAGGTGCTCGGCAAATACAACTACCTGCTGTCAGACAAGCAGAAGTGGAACGGGTGCAACCTGCAACGCGTTGCCGACTGGCCGGGACGGACTGTCTATGAAGCTGAGGCGACCGCGCCAGAGCCAGCTCAGCCGCGACCAGAATGGCGACACCACCTGCAGCGGAATCGTCAACCGCCAGACCGTCTAGGGGACTGGCACTACTACTGACTGACGCTTCCGCTTCAAGAAGAAAGAAGGTGGTTGATGTGTTTGGTGTTGTGTGTGTAGTTGCGCCAGCTAGCAAATACACACCACTTGTTGTATAGACAACCGTGATAGCCTATCGTAACCGTGTACGCGCCAGACACTGTATTTGTAGCGCCGTGTGATTAGTTGCCCGCTCGCCCATTGTTCTCTAGAACATTCTATCTCTCTCTCCGTCTGACTACCTGGCGAGCGGTCGTGTCTACATTCTCCTGTTTATTTAATTGTTTGTTGGAGGTAAAAGTTGTTATTGATCGGCTGCCACAGAAAGCAACAGCTACTACCGCGACCACAAAGAAGAAACCAACAAATCACGGACCACAAACTCTATGCTGATCCATCTCTAGAGATTCTTCAAATTTTGCAAAACAGGCCTTCCATAGCGTGTACTTACTATGCTAAATGAAATCAAAATAAGAGCAATCCATGAAGAGACTACACTAATGTACAGTAGTCATCTCGGACGTTTGCCCTTCTGTTACTGCCCAGCCATGTCCTAGCCATGCTGTTGGTGCCAGTCAGCGCCTGGCATGTTGACGTCATGGTGCTGTCAGCTTTCGACGGCCACGGCCGCCGCTGGAGGACTCCTGGCATAGTTGGTTTCTCAGACAGCTCCTGACATCATCGATCTTCTCCTCCAACGCGGAATGCTTGTGGAGCGACTTTCGGTTCGGTGCTTAGGCAGATCCAGTCGGTTCCCATTTACCAACTCGTGTCACCGGTTTTCGGTGGTCTGGGTTGGGCTTTGTGCCGACGACAATGGCTTTGCGGCCTAAACCACTACATCAACTTCCAAGTTTAGCGCGATCTAGACCCGAGCTACCTATCAGCTCTGTACATAATGTCTTGTGATATATTAAGAGCCATTTTTTCTAAAAACCCTTATAAGGGCGGAACATGAAATTTTCTGACCTATACTTTTTATGTGATGAATCGATAGGTCTTCAGTAGAAAACACCACCAATAAATATGGCATAATACGGCAGATTTAAAATCTAGACGAAATTTTGCATCTGGTGGTCATGTTTTGATTCAGAAATGTTGCAGCTCAATAGGCAAAAGTAGGCATGAGCATAGCCAGTCATGTCGAACCCCTTCCGATCCGATCCGATCTGGCGGGGGGCCGTACGATGCACTGCCCTACGATCAGACCTGCACAGTCCATTTCGTTACCCCTGATATCGTCATCTCGGACGTTTGCCCTTCTTTCACTGCCAAGCCACTCAAGCCATGCTGTTGGGCGCCAGGTACTAAGAGAGTGCCTGGCGTGGTGACGTCATGGTGCCGACAGCTCCCAACGGCCGCCCGGCCAAGTGGCCAAACCGGTATCAGCCTTTTTGTTGGTCTCTCAGACAGCTCCTGACGTCGTTGATCTTCCCTCCAACGCGGCATGCTTTTTCGGTGCAACGGCAGATCCAGTTGGTTCCCATTTTACCTACTCACTGTAAACAGTTTTCGGTGGCCTGGGTGGAGCTTTGTGCCGACGACCAACTCTTTGCAGCAAGAAACTTGCCGCGCCGAGAGGATGAACCACTACAACCGCTAGGGATGCAGGGGCCGCCGTGACTCAGAGGCAGCGAGCTACCCACTGAGCCAACGATGCGGCGTCAGAACCCCTTATTTTGCCCATTTTTAAAAAAGTTCGCAAACGTTGAAAACTGTAGTCAGTACGTAATAGCATAAGATTTTTTACGACAAACACATCATTTTAGAAGCATTCGAAAAGTTTCGAAAAGGCTGAGAGCACTGTACAGCGAGATGCACTAGGTTAAATAGCTGCCGAGTTCACTGGAGCTGACGCCGGCGCGACCACAGTTCGTAGCCGGGGGCAGGCACTTGGGCATTAAAGGCGCGCCACTTGAAATTGCCGTCGACCATTTGCAGGACGCAGTGCCCGGTCTGCTGGTTGTAACTGAACGATTCACACATCAACATCTCGCGGCTGCACTTTATGCCGCACTGACCCGAGTTGGCCACTCCCGTGAACTCCGAGTAGATGGTGAGGTTGTGCAAACGCACGTCCTTCGCTTTCATGTTGAATTGGACACGCAGGGGTGGAGGGTTTGGGTCTAAAGAAGCTTTATTAAACTGCCAATCAAACCAAATCAAGCTCTTACCGCCGTACTGACAGATTATGTATCTGTACATGCCGTTATAGGCACTTTCGTAGAAACCGCTATATTCGTTGTAGGGAATGTAGATCAAGTAGTAGCTGGCTGTTTTTGGGTGTGTAGTGGGCGGCGGGGGAGGGGGGTCGAGGTTGGAGGGGTTTCCGTCAACGTTGTTCCAGAGAGTCAGTTCATAGGGCCATGGCAAGTCGACGTACTGACCGCCAATGAACAATCTGCGCCACTGGTAGCCCCCGGTCGGTTCATCTGAGCTGCTGTATTGTCTCAGGCCCACCCAAAAATGCTGGTTCGTCTTAAAGCAACGCTTTACACCTATATACTTGTTTAATATCGGAATTTTCGAATGATATGCGTATGCGTAATGCACTCAGATTCCAAATGCTTAATGCGCATGCGTAATTAATCAAGAAAATGAATGCATAATTTGCATAGGCGTAATGGCTAATGCGTATATTTTCAACAAGCTTTTTCTACCCATTAGGATCGTTTTCCGCACTCCATGAACTGTTGACTTTTAGTCATTCTTTATCTTGAAACATTGCAAGCATGGTTTACAACCGAGAAACTTCAAATGGCAATGCAAAATTTTGTTTAGCATTATGAAAAATTATGCACATAGATTTTAAAATGTGTATGATATTGCATAACCAATTTCAAATGCATGTGCCTAATGCGTTATGCATTCAAATTTCAAATGCAAAATTTGCGTAATAATATTGCATAATGCGAATAAACACACAACAGCATACACCTAATTCAGCACATGACCAGATTTTACAGTATATAATAGCCGTTACTTACAGGTGCTATGACGTGTTCCGCAATCAATTGTAGCTTCTGGTAGGTGTTTATGAAGGCGTCGAAAACGTTTGCAAAGTCGGAGCAGACCGTGTCTGGCAAAGGCGCTCCGTGTGTTATACTGTCTGAGCGGGTGTAACAGTAGTTATCCAGAAACAGCGACGGTTTACTCAGAGCCTCGCACTGCTCTTTGAACGCTGAAAATATATTTGAGAAACTCAACACACTCTCTAAACGCATTCTTCCAGTTTTGTTTGGCGGCCTGCTCTTCCAAAAAATATTTCTTCCAGAATTTGGAGTAAATTCGGCCGTTATTCAAACTGTTTAGGCTGCGTTTAGATAGCAAGTTTGATTATTAAATGATTAGATTAAAAATGGCAAATGAACGTATTCATAGTTAAGAGAGAAAAGTTTATTGCGACTCCTAACCTGGCAACCCTGGAGAAAAGTTTATTGCGCGGTTATAGCAAGAATTCTTGAATTAATATGGGTTTAGTTGATTAAATAGATCTTTAATTGCACATCACGAGAGACAATTTTGTACCATACGCCCTCGCTAAAGCGAAAAACAGTTGTGCGAAAGATGAAAAACGAAGCGAACGAAATGAATGAGCGAAAAAGATAAAACGGAAAACCCGGTAAAGTAAAATGTCCGTCTACATACTCAGCCCATTTGTGGTGTAGTAGAAGTAGAATAGAGAAAACACAGCAGTGTTAAAGTGCCACATGACCACTTGTGTTCGCAGCGCAAACAAGCTATGTAACCGCGTTGTCATGTGAGCAACATGGCCAGTTCGAATTCACTGGAGACCTCTCTTCTCTCTACGTTACATGATTAATCTGTTCTTCTGAAAAATACAGTATGATGCCATACGTCAACTCTACCGATGGCTATATAATTTGAGCAGATTTTCTAACAAAGTGCTCTATTCGCTCCGGTTGAACTATAACTATGTAAACAAGTACCATGGACTCTAGGAAATATTGAATCGTTCCCAGATCTATACAATATATAGGTCTTTTCTCTAGGAAAAACAAAACTCAAACGTTTTTACTTTCATACAATAAATTTTTGAAGAAATTGATGTCTCTGTTGATTTAAAATGCATCATGAACCATAGACAATAATATTCAAATTTTTCAGTAATAATGTGGCCGTCTGAACTCGGTTTTTGTGAATTTTTCCATATATTTCTAGAGATACGTACACATACCAGCTAGCAGGGATGGATTTTTTTTTTTCTAAAAAAGCTCGGCCTGTTTGTTCCAGCATTTTCCGGTTTTTTTTTCAATAAACGCTATATGCACATTCCTTAGAACAGTTTGCCTTTCTGCTTAATCATGCCAAATTTGGTCTTTTCAGTTGTTTATTTAAACAGTTTTGAGTAAGTCTGGCCTATTATACATCGCAAAAGTCAATTTTTAACTGACTGAAAAATGATGTAAATTATTTATTTTAGCTTGAGTTTTTTCCGCGATTTATGTTTTTTCCGACCCTTAGGAAAAACGAAAAAACACACCTCACATCCCTGCCACCTGCACAGTAGGACCGATGTACAGTGTACAGATACGACATAGTGGTAGTTTGCCAGCAAGGACATTTCAAATCTAAGGGATCACGAACTAGGGGCCGTCCATAAACGACGTCGTTCCAAAATCCCGATTTTTCGGACCCCCTCCCCCCAAAATCGCCTTGCGTCGTTTCTTGTAACCCCCTCCCCCTAAGGCGTATCAGCGGAAATTGCGGGCGTCACTACATAAAAACATGCGTTCAGTAGGTTGTAGAAGCAGCAATGAAAGCGCATGTAATTCAGTCGATATCAGTGCGTTTTAGCAGGGTAATTTTTCAAAAATATTCTCGCCCTGGTTGGACGGCCCAACCAACCTTTTCAAACTACTGAACCTGTTAGTTCTGTGGTCAAAATGCCTTTCAAACGCAATTTTCAAAATTTCCTCGCATCTGGTTGAGCAGGCAAAATCGGGGGAATGTCAGGGGATTTTGGATCACCAGATTGGGACGACCCTGACTATGATGAGTTTTAGATTCATATATACAGTAGTATAGCTCCCTCGCTAGCAAAGATTTCTAGACAATTCTTATTCAGATTTGATGTACTTTCAGTGGAGCTCAGCGACAGTGTGAAGAAGTCAGTTTTTTGTTCTCCTACCTGCCGTATGGTATTTTTCATTATATTTTAATTAGTTTTATCTGAGAAATACTTTGTTGGACTCTATTTTTGTGCAAGTTTATTTGTAGAATGCCCCGAGAAGAGAACACAAATAGATTAGTAAAGCAAAGTGGAGCCTAAGGGCTGGCTACGCCGCTTTGAACGGCGGTTTTTGCCGAGCCAAGTAAAAATACTTTTAGTCTGTTTTCATCTTTGTCCAATCTGCGCTTGAAGCAAGCCAATGAAGGAGCGGATACCGTATGTTCAGAGAGACAATTCCAAGGCTGAACAGTGCGTACCGCAAACGCATATTTCCGACAGTCAAGCCTGGCCTTTGGTACCATCAACTTCATTCCATTCCCCCTAGTAGTTGTAGCAGGCGAAACCATAAAATATTGATCGAACTCTAGGTCACAAAGCTTATGAATGACTTTGTACAATAATATCAAGTCGGCTTTAATCCTGCGAAGCTCTAAGTTCTGAAGTTCTATGCCTAGACAAGCCAGCTCATCTAAACGGCCGTTATAATCCTTTTCAGAACCCAGCAACCTTCTCGTAAAGTACTTTTGAACCCTTTCAACTCGATCAATATCTTTGATAAGCCAAGGCCACCAAACACTGCTAGCATACTCTATAACTGGTCGAACAAAAACCTTGTACAAGTAACACAGAAACTTAAGGTTTCTTGAATGAAAGGACTGAAAAATCATGTTAATCCTATGGTAGGATTTCTGAGCCAGTTGATTGCAGTGCATTGTTGCTTTTAAATCGGAGGATATTAGCACTCCCAAATCACGTATACAGTCTGTAGACTGCAACTGAAAACCGTTTATGGTATGAACTCGCTTTGGATTGCACGCACCAATATGCATGATTGCTGTTTTATCTAAAGCTAGAGAAAGGCCATTATCGGCTGCCCATACAAACAGATTACCAAGGTCAACCTGAAGCTTATCAAAATCGCTGTCTTTTGAAACCCGAAAGTAAATTTTGCAGTCATCAGCAAATAACTTTAGGGATGCATTTTGGAGATAGGCTGGTAATCTATTAATCACTACCAAGAAACATAAAGGCCCTAAGACACTGCCCTGTGGTACACCTGAAGGATTTACAGTGATACTAGAGAACTGTCCATCCACACAAACTACTGTTATTTTACTATAGTATAGTAAAACAAAAATTAGTAATACTAGTGGTATTTTACTAGTAGTAAAATATTAGTAAAAAGTAAAATTAAGAGCCAGTAGTAAAGTAAAAATTAAATTAAATTACCAAAGGCCGTCAATAGTAAAATGGAAATTTTACTACCATTTTACTAGTTTTTGGTGAATTCCAGCAAAAATCTTGATCAATTTTGCAATAAAATATGTGTGGGTCCAGTTTTATCGATCAAATTTCACACATTTTTGTGTCTACAGCTCTGGAGAACTTTGCACCATGATCAAATTTAGCAACTACTTCGACCAACATCAATTATTCACAATACCTTGGCATCATTGATTCAAAATTCCACGTTATGACTAGTAAAATGGTAGTAAAATAGTAGTAAAATTAGTAGAATTATTAGTAAAACAAAAATTAGTAAAATTGGAGCTGCCTGGTAGTAAAATTAAAATTAAAATTAAATTGACAGGCTGCATTTCTAGTAAATTTAGTAAATAGTAAAATAAAAATCCACTAGTAAAATAACAGTAACACAAACCTTCTGCTTTCTGTTAGTGAGAAAGGCTGTAAGCCATTTTAAGAGTAAACCTCTAATTTTATATGCCCAGAAAGACTCAACAATTTTAGATGGAAGTACTTGGTCAAAAGCTTTCGATATATCGGCGTAAGCTACATCGATGGCCTCCTTATTTTCTAACATCAAAGTCCACTCGTTCATGCATTCAACAAGTTGAGTCACAGTTGAACGCCGAGACAAAAAACCATGCTGATTAGGCGAAATCACCTGATTAGTCCGAAAATGCCTTAAAATAGACTCTTTGACTATTTTTTCCATTACTCTACATGGTACACAGGTCAAACTTACTGGACGGTAGTTTTCAACTTTAGATTTAGAGTTCTTCTTATATATTGGGCTAACAATAGCACTAAGCCAGTCCTCTGGTAGTTCCCCAGTGTTAAATGAGACCTCGTAGATTATACTTAGTGGTTCAGCTAGCTGCCAAGCTAATTCCTTGTAGAACATACTGGGCAGCCCATCTGGTCCAGCAGAAAATTTTCGCTTTAGGGAGGAGAGATAACTGAACACAATTTCAGGCGGAAAATGCACTGAACTCAAAGAGTCAAAGTTACTGGGCAACAGATTTAATGAAGGCTTATTGTCTTGTTGATATACTGAAGCAAAATGATCACTAAACATCTGAGCTTTTACTTTAGCATCTGTTACAATAGATTGAGCAGCTGGTTGTAATGGACCTATTTTTGGTTTACACTTTAGCTGCGAGTTAACATGCTTCCAGAATTTAGCCTCGCTTCTAGAATCTAATATTTTGCGTTCATGCTCTGCTTCTTCTTGCCTAGCTTGTTGGCGAGATGCCCTAGCAGCCTCTTTCCACCTTACTCTATCATCTTCTAAATTTGTCTGTTTATACCGTTTATGGAGTGCCTTTTCTCGCTTTTGCATTTGCCTTACTCTGGTAGACCAACGGGAGTTTCTAATCTGAGCCTTCTTAGAAAATTTTGGAACAAACTTAGTAACTAAGACTTTTAAGCTTTTCAACAGTTTGCACCACATTTGATTGGCGGTAGCACAATCGTTAAAAAGCAAGGGCCATGTAATTCTATCCAAGGATTGCTTTATAGCACTAAAATTGGCCTTAGCAAAGTTTTTTCGTAACTGCTTAACTGGCTCGTTAGGACCAAAAAAGTCAGTTGAGAACTGTATACAATTGTGGTCGCTGGCCATCCACAGGCTCAGAAATCTCTACCGTAGCAATTAAATACGGTTCATTAGACAATACCAGATCGAGAATATTTTGTCCCCGAGTCGGTTCCAAGACTACCTGTAATAGACTACATCGTAGGCACATTTCATAGAACTCACTAGCTACAGAACCAGTAGGAGCTCTAACTGCTTTCGCTACCCAATCGATACCTGGTAGGTTAAAATCCCCTGTAATAACACAAGGAAACCGGGACACCAGCATAGACTCAATATGTTGTACAAAGTCATTCGTCATATTACGGTCAAAAACGATTGGCCATCGATATATCAACCCTAGTCTCAGACGCCTGCGGTACCCATCGTTCTGAGCCAAGGAAAAAATATCTAACCATAGGGATTCAAATCCGCCCCCACAATGAGGCTCTGCCACAAGCGCCGCAGTAAAAGAGGCAGGGATTAAAACTAATAGCCCACCTCCAGTTTGCTTTGGTACATCAAATTGATCACGGTTAAGTCGAAAAATGGAAAGTTTCCCTGTTCACTGTCAATGCTCAATGTTGACCTTCCGCTTTAACTGTTACGCAGCTTTTTTACTCACCACCAAGTCAAGCATTTTTGACAATCGTTTAGCTGATGCTTAATTTATTTCTATCACGTGCAGTTTGCGGGGAAATACGTTACGCAAAGTCATTACATAATGATTATACGAACGAATTTAGCGCGTTACAGTAATTTATAAAATCAGAGCTTAAAGAAACCGATTGCAGGCTCAATCCCACCTGGCAAGGCAAACTGCCTCATTAAATTTTACCCTAGGTGATCCTAACTCTGAACGTGCACCCAGCTAAGCTTGAATCTAAGCATCAGCTTGAAGCTACTGTTATTTTAATATATTAATATTAAAATAAAACTATTATTAATAGTGCCATTTTAATAGTATTAAATCTATATTAATATTAAAATAGAGGGCCTACTATTATATTAAATTAAATTAAAAATACAAAGAGGGGCTGAATATTAAAATTTATTTTTAATAGTATTTTAATAGCATTTTAATAGTTTGACCTTGTTTGACAATCAAGGAGTTACCTACAATGCTAGAATTTAAATCAGAATTTTACCTCAGAAAATGATAAAAATTGAATGACAGCCCTCTGAATCTCGAATCTTGGAAGCTGTGTTTCTCAATAAGCATGAGTGACAAAAGGACCTTAATCTACTCAATAACCTACATTGTATGTAACAGTCTTTTCCTGTCAAAAATGTCTCTATAACTATGCATCAATATTTTCTTTGAAATTTTAATGCCTAGGTTCTGTTCGAATCGAATGCAATTTCGAATGTCTTAACAGGTCATCTGCGGAAGGGGGACGGGGTTGGCGGGTCT
Source organism: Sabatieria punctata (assembly GCA_030248155.1). Taxonomy (NCBI): domain Eukaryota; kingdom Metazoa; phylum Nematoda; class Chromadorea; order Araeolaimida; family Comesomatidae; genus Sabatieria; species Sabatieria punctata. Next base: position 154,277 of record JASANB010006133.1, on the reverse strand, counting down.
GGCGCCGGCCGCGAGGTGTGAGCCCAAATTTTGGGAGGGAGTTGGGCACTAAAAACGCTCAAAAATCGCAAAAAATCGCAATTTTTCAGCTAAAATCGTCAAGAATCGCTAATTTGGGCTGAAATACAGGTAAAAAGTGGTTTTACAGGCGATTTTGGCAATTTTTGTGTCTGAAATTACAGAAAATCGCAAAAAATTTACTCAAAAAATTACTTGCCAGAAAAATCGGAATGGGGGTTGGAAAAGTCGTCTCGAGGGAGGGGTCCCCATCCGGGGGGTCTGGCCTAACTCGAGTGGGGGCTGACCCCCAGACTCCTCTGTTACATGTATGCTTAAAACCATATTCAGACAAAGTCATTTTAAAAAGAATGGTCATGAATTTACAGAGAAAAATGCTTCTAAGTTGGATCTCTGATTAAATGTTCAACTTACACTAGCAATTTCAAGCAAAAGATGTTGTTTCACCAATTCGCTAAAGTGTGTCCAAAACTTTTTAAGTTCATTTTAGAATCTACTATTAAAATGCTATTAAAATACTATTAAAATTGTTATTTAATAGTATTAATATTAAATCTAAATTAAAACTAACAGGGGACTATTATATTAATATTAAATTAAAATTAAAATCGGCTAGTTCTATTATATTAATATTAAATTAAAATAAAATTTCACTATTAAAATAACAGTACTTGAAGCTGAGCCCTAAACTTTGGGTGGTCGGCGGATGGGGGGAATGGTTCGCGTACCGAAACCGAGGTGTCCAAACAAATGTGCCCCGAAAATTGCAGACAAAATTTCGGTAAATTTCGGTAAACTACGGTCCCGGTGTGGGGTTCCGAATCCATAAACCGTTGTTTCCGTACCGGGCTGGGGGTTCGAATTCGGTGGGGGTCTGGGGATCCGAATCCATATTACCTACTAATGTGAACTTTCGCGCGGGGTCAGTGCCCAACAAAAATGCAACTAAAATGCAACTGAAATTGCCCCCGAGTATTTTGCGACTAAAACTACGGTGGGTTGCAAACGTAGTGATTGGAACGTGTTAGCAGTCTAAATTATGGTTAAACGTTCGAAACAGTGTACAATCTGAGACAGTGTAAATTGTGTTGTGTGTTTGGTTGAAAGGTTTTTATTATGTGTCATTTCGGATAGTGAGGTGCAGGCAGACTAACTTTCAACAACAGAATCAAGAATATGTACTATACACATAAACTTAGTCGAACGGACTAAGTTCTCAAAAGAGAAACATATGCTGTTCGGTTGTGCACTGCATGTTGATACAATCCATAGATCTAGCAAGGGTGTTCCCCCACCCGACATAGGCCAGAACCCCCGGATCAGAATCTCCGAGACATCTTTAAGTGCCCCCAAGTTACCAATGGTAGCTGGCTTGATGGCTGACCGCACTAGTAAGAAACGGCAGCAAAAGGAGCCCACACCACTCCTGCGTACTGTACGGAAGCGCAAGTATGACCTGTACGCAAGTCGAGATCAAGGAAAACCAGCGACCGAAACCGTCAAGCAGCGCGGACCGTACGACACACATTACACAAGTCATCTAGGGAAAGTGAGTGTTCTTCAACTGGGGCAGAGCCTAACTTACACGTACGAACACTTGCAGGATCCGCAATATACTAATGACTAAAGCAGTTCATTGTCGTCCCGTCCGGCAGCAGTTGTGAAATGAATGACCCAAGTCTGTACGTGTACGTAATTGTTTATAATTTATACGTTCAGTTTCTACATTCGCATTTTACGTACGTACATGTATTGTACGTTTGTTTGTACTGGGTGATGAATCACATATCCCGCAGGGTTTTCACAAGCTCAGTAGGTTTTTGTTTGTGGACCGAATTAGCTGTTTTTGGACATGACACTTGGACATCCTTCGCATTTTACTGTTTAAAATTTCAACTTGTAAACCACGAAATGTCAGAAAACGGACAATTCAACTGCAAAATGAATTTTCCAACATTGGTGCTAAAATGTTTGGCTAGTGCGCGATTAGACTAGTGTTTTGGGCGTTGATAACATTTTTAAGCCACAGCGGATTGACGCTTCATTTAGTTTCCAACATAACCCAACGTTTTTAGCAGTTGTGATTACACTTTTGGTCAAGGAACGTGCAAAATGCGCGGCGTCCTTTGCGAGAACAAGAACCATAATTGTTATGGTGCAGTTAATGTTTCGTCTGGAGTTTTGTAGAGAACGCGAGCCTCCAAGCGATCCCAGTGTCCGCCGGTGGCATGAATCCTTGTAGTAGGGTAGGCTACAAAACCCGGAAATGGACAAAAGGGAAGAACATAAATAGAGTATCACTAGCGGCTGCAGAAAGTGATTGAAACAGTGGTGCTGTTGTAAGTGGAATTTGTTGAAATTTTGAACAGTAAAATGCGAAGTATGTATATCCACATATTTATATTCGAAAATCGGCTGATTCGGTCAACAAACAAAAAAGTTTGAGCTTGCGAAAGCCCGCGGAATATGTGAATCACCCAGTGCATTGATTTATGACGATGTACAACCTACAGTGTATATAGGTTGCGTTCTTTCCGACACACGCATAGTACATATCACTAAATCTTGCAGAAGCAGAACGTGGACTCCTTTTTTTTCTGATGTCTAGTCTACTATTAAAATCAATCGAAACAGTTTATTTTTCGTTCCTCAACGCAAAATACCGCATAATGATAAACAGGTGCGAACGAGATGATTTACCATTATGAATATTTGGGAAAGATACAATGTCAGTTAACTGATCCAATAGAAGAACAACTAATAATCCAGTTCAAACACGGACGCACCACTCAGGCATGGAATGACATTGTCGTTTTGGTCTGTATCTCAACCGTGCGTCGAGAGGGCATCCAACAACACTGACCGGTACGCCACCTCAGGAGCCATCAAGCGATCTGGACGATCAAGCCCTGTGTACAGGGGCTGATTATAGGACTGCAGGCGTTAATCTTGGCTCCAGAATTGACAACTCGGTCACACAATCATCGACTGTTCGCCATTCATTCATACACACCTCATACACCTTCTGTCACTATTCGGATTGTCCACTTCTGGCGATGAACGATCACGGAAATTGAAGAAATCATCCTGCAAAAGTTATGCAAATTTGAAGCGCTCTCAACTTGCTAGTACTGGAACTACTATACGTACTTTTGGGTTATGGGGTCTAGCGATCGACCGGAATTTCGGTTCCGGTTCCGGTCCGGTGCTGAAGGGTGCCGGAACCGGAACGTATAGACTTTTCGCTCTTTTTCGAAGCAAAAACAGCTAAATTCCATGTCAGAACGCTAAACACTATTAATAAACCACTTAAAACTTTGTTTTAGGCAACAATTTTCATTGATATGACCACTTTTTTCTCAGAAGTGCACTTAGTCGGTAATTTACTGCAGCCCAAAAGCTGCTTAACATTTAACAGTACGTTCAGGTAAAAAATTTAGTTGTTTCGACACTTTAAACCCGAAATTCGAAAAATACAGAGGTCTTAAACAGGTAGCCAAACCTAAAAAAGGCAAAAAAAACAAGGATGTGTTGGGTTCCTGTAGGCAGACATGGGCAAAGGGGGGGGGGCTGAGGGGGGTTGGCCCCCCATCAGGTTCTGATCTACCCCCATTAGCCGGCCGCTACCCCCCATCAGGAATTTTTGGGAAGAATTTTGTATAGAAAATTATGATAAAAATATGCCAGGAATGGGTGTAAATGAGCTCAGAATAGCTAATTTTAACTTATTTTAATGAAAAATAAGCCAAAAAACCCTGATTTTCGCCAAAAAATCGGACTTTTTGGCTTACCACCCACTCAGCCCCCCATCAGGCGCTCCTACCCCCTCAGCCCCCCTCAGGAATTGAAAATTCTACCCCCCATCAGCCGAAATGCTAGCCCATGTCTGCCTGTAGGAGGAGTGTACGATTCTCAGAGAAATCACTAAACCGCCCCAATCGAGTTTTTGATACTTGAACGGTATGTAAACACTCCTTGGACACCTAAAACAGTAATGTTTCATGGCAGTTGTGCCCGTTCTAATTTTAGCAAAGCACCCCGCAATTGCCTCCTATAGTTTCAGCTACCATTTTTGGTTCTGAGAGCAATTTAAAATTTTTAGCTTCTGCTAAAAAGTTCCGGTTCCGGTTCCGACCGGAATTTGGGGAGTTCCGGTCCGGTTCCGGTCGAAGTTTTGGATCCAGTCGATCGCTAGTGGGGTCTGTAAACTGTTTCGCGGGCGGTATGGGGGTGAGGCGGTTGCCTTTTCCAGCTGGGGTAACCCACTAAAACCCCACTAGTACGTTTGCTTCTTTCTTCTTATGCTGTAAGGCGTATTCTATTCATACTTGTCTCGAAAAATGGCGGGACGCCTCAATTTTTGTCGCACCAACATTTACTCTGTTTATAAAATGTTGCCGGCAGAAAGAAAACAAAAACGTTTTGCACGGAATACTATCAATCAGACACGACATTCCTACCACTAAGCAATCAATTTGTTGAGCAACATTTTTGTTGAGTTTTGTGAGCCAACGGGACATGTCACTGTGGGTAGTTCATAACTCAAACGTGTTGGCGCAACAAAAATTCCGGCCAAAAAACTATTAAAAGCAGTCAAAATATCTTCAGTTTCGATTCCACTACACAAAATAGGTAGGTAAATAAATTCCTACGTACCGCATATTGGGTTTGGGGTGCAGCACCCTTTCGAATCCTTTGGTAAGATAGGTTCGGGTTGGCGGCGTCGGGCACAGGTATCTTTAGCCGAGTGAGAATACGCAATTTGCCGTCAGGAAGAAATAACACTATTATTATCATTCGCCTAAGACTGCGCCACGTTCGTTGAGAAGAGGAGAAGAAATTTTTAATTTCATCAATAAGATTCCAGGTCAGGAGTAAGGCCAGAAAGCATTCGACCAAACAGTGGCTCTTTACATTGGCCACAACCACAATCAACCAATAGAGTTGACACACAACATAAACAATAACTTCTTTTTACACCTACTTTTTAAAATAAAAAAACAAAACAAACAAACCACTTTAGGTGAAGCGTCGAGCGTCAATTGAAGTCACCGTGCTTTAAAACTTACGGGCGACCGCTTTTTTTCTGTGTTGGGCACTGACGACGCGCCGTGAACTTTCTTCTTTTTTGCCAGCTCATCGCAAGCTGTGGTGTGTGGTGATTGTGAGAGCAATGGAAAATGAGCAGAACAACTCATACAGATCGCTGATATCGTGGTTGTATCTGCAGTATCTGTTGGTCACCGGTCTGTACATGCTGGAGCCGTGGGAGCGCACACTTTTCAATTCATTCTTGGCCGTGGTTATTTCTATGGCTGCTTACTCCACTTACGCATTCTTGCCTGGTCATATCTACTTCGCACTCTCGCTCGTTGGAGTGACTGGACAGAACAGCGCGCAATAGGAGTCTGTCTGTCTGTCTAATTACCTACTGATTCATCTAGTTAGCTCAATTAAATTGTAAAGGTAGGTAGGTATACCACTACATTATTTTTATTAGCATGTTCATCTCCTATATCGCCTCCTCAAGGAACTGCCGAAGTCTTTGTGTTCACTTGCCTGGGCTCGAGGTGAATTGTCGCCGTTTGCATGGTCATTTCGATGCCTACCTATTGAAATTCTAGCTTTTCAGGCAAATTTCAAAGCAGATGCTTTAATTAATTATCCAATTCATATACATGAAAATGGCCAAACCCCCTCCTCAAGACAGTTTAGCCCCCTTGCGACCCAGAAATGAGGTACTAGTAGCACACATGGGCCGGGGTGAGGGGGGTTTGCCTCCTCGCTGGTAGGCGCTGCCCCGCCCCTCCGAAAATTTTGGCGACCTTTTTTCTTTTTTTCCTGAGGGGGCTGAGGGAAGGTTAGAGCGCCTTAAAATGGGGATGGGGGTGTCATGTCTAAAAGTCTGATTTTTCACTTAAATCAAGGTTTATTGGTATATTTTTAAGTTAATATAGGCTGTTTTGAGCTTGTCTACACCTAATCCAGGCATAAAGGGGTAGCGGCGGTCAATCCTCGTCAGTCCCACTTTGCCCATCATGTCTGCTAGTAGCAGCTAAAGTACTAACAAACTGGCTCAGAAATCACTAATGTTTAGCTTAAAAAGCCTTTAATAAACGAATAAGGCCTTTCCGCTGCTGATATTAAGAAAAATCGATGTCTTTAGCAGCATTTTCTGTCATTTATTGCTTGTTTTTAGATCTAAAACCTAAAGTAGCGATTTTCAGCCTTGAATTAAAGGTACAAAAATTATAATATAAAGGTCCAAGCGTTTTGAAATTTTGGACTCCCTCCCCGAAACTCCCCTGCATCTCCACCTGGCAGGCAAAGCCCACACCTCACCCGGTCCCCTGGCCCAAACATGTTCGGTCCTACTTTCTTAAAGTAAACCTTTGGCATAATTATCCAGAGTTGAGCAACTTACCTAATTTCATGCTTATTTGTAACCAATAATCAATCGTCTACGCTCGCAAACATGGGCAAATGGGGGCTTAGAGGGATTGGCCCCCCTCTCAGGCTCTGACCAACCCCCGCCCTTGGCCGACCGCTACCCCCCTCAGGAATTTTTTGGAAGAATTTTGTATAAAAATATTATGATAAAAATATGCCTGGATTAGGTGTAAATGAGCTCAGAATAGCTTAATTTAACTTATTTTAATGAAAAATAAGCCAAAAAACCTTTGATTTTAGCCTTTGATCGGACTTTTTGGCTTACCAACCACGCCCTCAGCCCCCCTCATGCGCTCCTACACCCATCAGGAATTAAAAATTCTATCCCCCTCAGCCGAAATGCTAGCCCATGTCTGAAAGGGGGTGAGGGGGTTGTGTGTTGGTGTTTGTTTGTTTGTTTGTTTTTCAGTATATATTACAGTTTCAGCCAATCAATCAATCGAGTAGTAGTAGAGGGATGTCGCAAGAGGCCACTCCCACCAGCAGTGCCGCCGGTTCGCCGTCGCACAGAGGGGCCGCCGCACTGAAGATGGACGTGCTGCTGAAGGCAGTGGGGGACGCTCCCATAATGAAGCAGCGGAGGTGGACAGTGGACGGCAGCAAGACGGTGCTGTGGGTGATTGAGTTCGTTCGCAAGTACCTCAAGATAGAGGCGCAAGAGACGCTGTTTCTCTTTGTCAATCAGTGCTTTGCGCCCAGCCCCGACCAGACGCTCGCCAACTTATACGAGTGCTTCGGGGCCGATGGCAAGTTAGTGCTCCACTACAGCAAAACGCAGGCTTGGGGATAGCTGAGCTCTTGGCCCGATTTGTCTGCTTGCTTCTGAGCTCTTCTTAGTCCGCCCCAAACGAGGTGGCTATGGTCTGGCACTATTCCTCTGCTTATCCTAACTCGTGTGTTACAGTCAGACACTTAACGCCGTTTATGGTACCGACACCATATATGGTACCGGTACCTAGGCTAGTGACACCATATATGGTACCGGTACCTAGGCTAGTGACACCATATATGGTGCAGGTACCTAGGTTAGTGACACCATATATGGTATGGCCATGGCCATGGGTAGGGGTATCATTGGTACCACCACATTCGCCGAACGTGGGGTAACATATTTATTTATTTAATATGATACTACTACCCTAGATACCGGTACCATAACGGCGTTAAGTGCCTGACTGTATTAGCGCTATAAACACCTAAAAGAAGAGTTTTTTCTTCTTTTTCTAAAGTAAATTGTGGTTTTGCATCGGTTTCCAATTTTTTACGTATTATTCTGTTGCGGAATTACAACACCTTCGTTGTTTCACCACTAGGAAAGGAATTTAATCAGAACATGCAACTAAAATATGCGCCATGCCAATGTTTATACATCATCTTCATACCTTTCCCTTGCATTGTCTACTAATTTTTAGCTATTAGTGAGTCAAAATACATGTAATAATAGGTCATCCGCCGATCTGAACGGGTGTTGAGGGGTCTGAGACTAAAACTAGGGTGGTTACAGACATGGGCAAAGGGGGCTGAGTGGGTTGACCCCCTCAGGCTCTCACTTACCCTCGTCAGCAATTTTTAGGAAGAATTTTGTATGGAAAATTATTATAAAAGTAGATCTAGATTAGGTCTAAAAACCTTGATTTTAGTAAAAAAATCGACTTTTTGCTTACCATCCCCTCAACCCCGCTACCCCACCTCAGGCCCCTCGTAGAGATGCGCACGGGCCGGGCTGGCCCGGCCCGGCCCGGCCTGGCCCGGCCCGGCCTGGCCCGGCCCGGCCTGGCCCGGCCCGGCGGGCCGGGCCGAGGGCACTTTTGGGCCCGCCGGGCCGGGCCGGGCCGGCTGGTCGGCCCGGGGTGGCCCGAATTTCTAATTTTTTCTTTCTAATTCTGACAAATTAATGAATTTTCGACTTCGTTTTCTTCAATTTTGTTACAAAAATAACGTTTATATCAGTTAAAGATAAAAAATGAGCCTGAATACGGAAAAATTGCAAAAAAGAGCGAAAAAAGTGCTAAATTTGGCTCATTTGAACCCAGCCGATTATTTTACCGAAAAAAACGGGCCGGGCCGGGCCGGGCCGGGCCGAGTGGCAAACGGGCCGGGCCGGGCCGGGCCACAAAATTTGGAAAACGGGCCGGGCCGGGCCGAAAATTTCGGCCCGAGCGCATCCCTACCCCTCAGGATTTGAAAATTTACCACCCCTCAGCCGAAATACTGACCCATGTCTGGGTTGTATGGTGGTACAAAATCGCTCGAAAATCGCAATTTTGGGTCAAAAATCGCTAAGTTGGGCTCAAATACAGCTAAAAACTGCTGTTTCACAGGCGATTTTAGTGGCTTCTAAAATTCTACTGGAACTGTAAAAATTTGCTGAAAGTCTGGCCTAAGTCGTGTGGCAGACAGACTATACCCCATGCTACATTTATGGCCAAAATCATCCAAATTTGAACACCTATTGAATGATACCAACTCCCGGGTGTTGACTGCCTTGTCTTTAGGACATCCAGAGAATAATAAGTGCTTGACCCTAGCGATAGCCTCGTTTGCTTTGTGAATTGGTTGATTTGCCATGTGCCAATAAAATAGTGTCGGCTACTACGTAATACTCGTGCTGGTCAAAGTATTTGCTTCCAAATAAACAAGCTGGTCACAGTTGGTATGACTGATAGAGTTGCGCTCTGTTTGAGCCAGACGCAGGTGGGCCTAACCTTGAGCTAGAATCGGTTCGGTTTTACAATTTCTATTCAACTACTTTTATTGTGACTGACCTAGCGCTAGGTAGGCAGTATCCTATCGCCATGAATACCTACAAAAATCTCTACGAAATACTGCTTAAGGTTCTGTTTGTATACTCTCTCACTCAGTCGATGAACCCGGTGGTACATCACTTAGACAGTCCGAAAGCTAGCGAAAGAGTGATTATTGCCGGCGTGACTCAGCTAGCAAATGAAGCTATAGAGGAAGGAGTGTCGTCTGTCGATGATGAAAGCATAACGCTAGCGGTGGAATCGCGTCAGGAAGGAATAACGCAAGTGTACCGGTTGCAACAGTTCTGGAACGGGTTTCCGGTTTATCAACACCAAGTAGTCGTACACAAACACGAAACCGACACCAAGTTACTGGGCACTTTTGTGAGTGGAATCAACCAAGCCTTAAAAGACGTTGATGTAAACGCTTGTGAGCCGAAGGTAATAAGGGCGCTATGTAGAGAAAGTTGTGACTTAAGCAATTCTAGAAAAAACTGGAAGAAATAAAATCGAAGCCCGAATTCGAGCAAGCCTTCAAGTTTATAGACGAGCAAGCTGCGCTAAAAGTTTACGTAGAGGAGAAAGGAAAATCCGGGAAAGCCGATGTCTACTTGGCCTGTCACGTCAGCTTCACGGCTATTTTGAAAGGAGCTCCGCCCTTGATGCCCGACTACTTGATTGACTGTAAAACAGGGAAGATCTTGGAACGCAATGATGAACAACATTAGCAGGAGGAGTGTAGGAAACAGTACTAGGATGTTTGCTACGTACATTTGTCCAAAATACCCATCTGATAAGCGCAAATTTAATTGACGTGTAAAACTACGGCGTGTTCCCAGTTCCGACTTTAAGAGCCACATTTTATAAAACCGGGGCGGGTCCCCTAATAACCGGCGAACATGAAAAATTCTGACCTATAGTTTTTATTTGATAAATCGATAGGTCTATGAGAGAAAATAACACACGAGAAATATTTTCACTCGACTGTCATTAATATGCAAATTAGGGCCAAAAACGTGTTTTTCCAGCCAAATTCGGTGTTCCTTTTATTTCTCCCGCATGCGTTGACGGATCGGGCTGATATTTTCAGTAAAAATTCTAGGTATAGTGGGTGTTGTACCTATAAAATTTGAAGAGGATCGGCCAAGGTTGAGATCGCAAATTATAATGAGATGCAAATTTTGGGGTCCTGTAAAAAATCGAATTTTGCAAAAAAAGGTACATCGAAATTTTCGACCAAACTTTCAGTGTAGGTTGCCTAAGTGTCCCTCAAAGTAAACCCTCTTTTCCCGTTTGTGGACTTTGTCTCTGTTTCGAGAAATTGATGTTCGAATTTTCATGCACACGTTGGTAGAAAAAACCGGAATTTACTTCCAGTTTTCGTAAGAGCAGACGGATCTTTTAGGGTTCGCTCTAGCTTGAAAGACCGCGCAATGGCCGATCGATTGGTTGGTCGCCGGCCAGAAACAAACCACTGAGTCGAGTACTGTAAGAGTTTAAAATGAGCGAGTCGATCACATTGCGATTTTCTCATGTTTTTGAGTTCTGTAATGTTGTTTATCATGACTTTTGCCTCGAAATCCGAATGGAAAGTGAATGCTAAGTTTGGAGAAGGTTCAGCGCACCTCAGCAACCATTAATCAAAGAGCTGAATGTAAAACGCACAGCTGGCCACCTCAAGGCTCTCTCAATTGATATGGAACCTTTTCGAAAACGCTGTACATTGGCAGATTTGGGCTTTGTTTGACGGCTCTTCTTCAAGTATAGTCAGCTTTTGAAAAATGGTCGTTAAAGGCATGACGAGCTTTGTATGAAACCTCCGAGTTTAGTGCAAATGTACAAGACAATGGTTTATTATAAGCAGTAAAACAGGGTCCCATTCTAATTTACACTGATTAGTACACAAGAGTAAAATTTTCTCAACAGCCAAAGCCGATTATTTCTGGAAAATTCTCCTGCAGGGTTGCGAGAAGTCCACTTGATAGCTCAAGCAAAGAGTCTAATTAGCACGATTGGTCTTGCCCTAAAAATATAATACAAGCAACAACCAAATAATAACAAATTATACCACAAATCTCAATTCTCAGAATCGCCTAATTCTCATCAAGGTGACTTGATGCTGTTCCGGTTTCTGGTTCACATGTTGGGCCATAAGGTCTTGATTTTTTCTTTTAAGGGCTTTAGAATTTTGGCCCTTGCTGCTTTAGGGGAAGAAGTTTTCGGCCGTTTCTTTGACGCCTCATCTGACATAACTGCTCTTTTGAGTTTTCTGTGCGTTTCTGACAAACTTGTACTAGCAGATAGTTTCAAAGACTGTTTTCCTTTCAGCACTCTGATTGGGGTTTCAATTTTTGTTAAGAGGTATAAGAGTCGAATTTCTCTGAACCAAAGCAAACTCCTAAAGTGTGAAAAGGAGTGTATGTAGCGTGTCATACAAGGTTACCCTGTCAAAGAATTATAGAAATTCGGCTCTCATATTTCACGAGAACAATCCATTTTTAATGCACAGTAATTTCTAACCAAAAACAAGATGACCCGAATTTACCTTTACATTTGGTTGGAGGAGACGGATCTGTTAGCTTTGAACCTCATTTTAAAGAACGCGCAAAGGACCAATCGATTGAGTTGTCATCGACCAAAAAGAAATCACTAAGTTAGGTATTCGAAGAGTTTAAGGTGGGCGAGTTCAGTTAGCATACTGCGATTTTCTCCTTTCTTGATATGGTTTTTGCCTCAAAATAGTTTACTAGAGGCATGCTGAGCTTTCTCCAAAGTTTACGTACTCTTTTCAATCCCAATTTGAGGCAAAAGTCATGATAACAACATGATAAAACTTAAAACATGAAAAATATTGCAGTGTGGTCGACTCGCTCACTTTAAACTCTTACAGTACCCGACTCAGTGGTTTGTTTCTAGCCGGCGACCAACCAATCGATCGGCCATTGCGCGCTCTTTCAAGCGAGATCTAACGCTAAAAGATCCGTCAGCTCTTACAAAAGCTGGAAGTAAATTCCGGTTTTTTTTCTACCAACGTGTGCATGAAAATTCGAACACTAATTTCTCGAAACAGAGACAAAGTCCACAAACGGGAAAAGAGGGTTATTTTGAGGGACACTTAAGCAACCTACACTGAAAGTTTGGTCGAAAATTTCGATGTACCTTTTTTTGCAAAATTCGATTTTTTACCAGAACCCAAAAAATTATAATTTGCGAGCTCAACCTTGGCCGATCCTCTTCAAATTTTATGGGTACAACACTCAATATACCTATCATTATTACTGAAAATATCAGCCCGATCCGTCAACGCATGCGGGAGAAATAAAAGAAACACCGAATTTGGCTGGAAACACACGTTTTTGGCCCTAATTTGCACATTAGTGACAGTCGAGTGAAATTATTTCTCGTGTGTTATTTTCTACCATAGACCTATCGATTTATCAAATAAAAACTATAGGTCAGAATTTTTCATGTTCGCCGACCTGCCCCGGTTTTATAAAATGTGGCTCTTAAAATTCGCTCTCTTTTATACAGACAGGACTCTGGTACAACACACAACAACAGCTTACATAACAATCCTCAATGCGTAGGCTTAGGCTTAGTTGGGGTCAGGCTTTTAGGCTTAGGGCCGTCCATAAATTACGACGTTCAAAAATTCAAAATTTTGGACCCCCACCCCCTCCCGACGTTTGTCGACGTTTTCATTACAACCCCCTAAGAAACTGCAACGCTGACACTCCCCCCGACTAAACTTGGTACTGTACTGTCTTCGACATTAGAAAATCTTCAATCGAGACACTGTTGAATCTTTGAAAAAGAAATATTTTTTAAAGTGAAGTACCATTTTGGCGGTTGGAAACATGAATTGGGTTGCGTTTTTTTCCTGTGATATAGTTGTGGACAAAAGCTTCCTAGGCACCTAAAACGTCCACTTTTTCGATGCCAACCCCCACCCCCTGCGACGTTTCCGACGTTCACCCAACCAACCACCCCCACCCCCCTATCTGAACGTCGTAGTTTATGAACTGCCGCTTAGGCTTAGGTAGACCTAGGCTTAGGTTCAGGCTTAATTCTAATGCAGCGAAAAGGAAAAGTCGGAATTGGGCAAGTTGGATCTGGGAAAGGTCGGAAGTGGGAAAATCGGAACTGGGCATAAACCGCAACAGGTTTAAAGAGCGTAGCATACTTACAGGTTGCCCCGAGTGCTGCCATACATGATGTATGTTCAGTATACGTACATACCACTTATCTATCATGGGTTTACGGTTTTGTATTGTTTCAACTTTTGTGAATGTCAATTTAATTGCGGTGAAATTTTTACACAACATGAAAGTTACAGCAAAACGAAACCGATGATAGATGGGTGGGACACCTGTAGGTTATATAATGGTAGGGCTGAGACAGACGTGCGATTTCGATCTCACAACCATTACCGCAATCTCAGTTCCCCACCCACTTTTGCTCGCCTGTCTGCTGCACTCTTAAGATCGGCGTCGCGAATACAAATTTTTTATTGAATCACATTTATAGTGAATAGCTGCGCAGTAAGACCATACCGCTCGCGCTCAGACGGCATGATTACGTACGAAAGCCTCTACGACGCGCTTATTAAGATTCTCAAGTTATTGCTTCTCTATTCGGTCTCTCGGTCAATCACTGCTGTTGTACATCGCTTGGACCGTCCGAAACCTGGCGAAACGGAAGTTATTACGCGCGTGTTACGGCTAGCCAATGAAGCTATACGAAATGGAGCGTCATCGGTAGATGAGAAAGGCATAAATCTGGCAGTGGAATCGCGCCAGGGAGGGATAACGCAGGTCTATCGGTTGAAACAGTTTTGGAACGGGTTTCCGCTCCATCAACACCAGGTAATCGTACACAAACGTGGAGACGACACGAAGTTATTGGGCACGTTTGTGACTGGAATTGGTCAGGCCTTGAAGGATGTGGATGTAAAGGCTTGCGATCCTCAGGTACAATATATACCTACATGATGGGTCTTATATTATCTTGCCGAAATTTTTTGATCGTCAATCAATTTGGCTGAAATTATAACACAACATGTACAGTGTAGGCCATTCAGAATCCACTCATTTTCTGTTTTGTGCAAAATTTTTCGATTTTCTTAGATCCGTTTGTTTCTCGCTACCGTACTTGACATAGTATTGGGTTTTTCAACACGAAAACATGAGATACTATGGTAGCAATTTGCAGATTTTCTGAGAAAACATTTGGCAATTGTGGGACACAACCCCCATTAGCGGAAACCTACCATATTAACTTAAGACAAGATTTAATCTAAAAGCAAGTCTAACTTCATCCTAACGTTCATTCATCCCGAACATACGTACAGTAGAAGCCTAAAACCTGATCACAGTGCTAATCGGATAATCAACGGGTTATGCATAACCAGACATGGGCAAAGGGGGGGCTGAGGGGGGGGTTGGCCCCCATCAGGCTCTGATCTACCCCCCATCAGCCGGCCGCTACCCCCCCCCCCATCAGGAATTTATGGGAAGAATTTTGTATAGAAAATTATGATAAAAATATGCCTGGAATAGGCGTAAATGAGCTCAGAATAGCTAATTTTAACTTATTTTAATGAAAAATAAGCCAAAAAACCCTGATTTTCGCCAAAAATCGGACTTTTTGGCTTACCACCCCCTCAGCCCCCCATCAGGCGCTCCTACCCCCTCAGCCCCCCCTCAGGAATTGAAATTTCTATCCCCCATCAGCCGAAATGCTAGCCCATGTTTGTGCATAACTGAAATGCAGCCGCTTCCCTTGAATTCGGCAGCTAAACCTTAGCTTAGCCTATACAGCCTTTCAGTTGTAGAAGAAATTGAAAGAAGTTCAGTCTAGACCGGAATTCAGGGACGCTTTCAAGTTCATAGATGAGAAAGCATCGGTAAAAGTTTACATAGCGGAGAAGGATGGGTCTGACAAAGCAGATGTCTATCTAGTTTGTCACGTCACCTTCGCCGCTCTTTTGAGAGGAGCGCCGCCTTTGATGGCCGACTATTTGATTGACTGCAAAACAGGCAAGATTTTTGAATCTTGAAAACGCGAAACTTTGCTAAGATGTTTGCTGTGTACGTCCAAAAGACCAAAAGTAAATTGATTTTGCACTACTGCTATGTACGTGCGTTTGTCCCTGTGTGAGAACAATTGCGTTTCAAAATTTACAACAATGCACATACCTAGCGATGCAACAATACCTTTGCCCAAGTCTTTTCATGTCTACTGAATTATTTATTTAAAAGTATTACCGCCGAAATAGATGATCTACATAGCTCACAGTTAGAAAAGTTGAAAAGAAAAGCTACTGTCTGCAATGTCTACAAGAGCATAATCTCTGAAAAGCGTCTAGCTAACAATGCCTCAACTGTAATGAAAAAACATACAGTAGCGCCCCTATTATATGCACGTTACGTACATACCGCATTGTAGGAAACAGTTAGGAGACCGCAATTTTCAGTAGCTTATAACTCGGGACTGTAGCTTACTCGGGAGTGTTGCCAACACAGTTGGTCCAGTGGTTTAGGCCACCGACTGCTGTGTGCGTGTGTAGCGAGTCGACTGCACACGTTCACCCCCTCCGCGCGCGGCCCGTCTTAGTCGCAAAGAGGAGTCGATGGCACGTAGGCTGGCATGTGGCGCGTGTGCCAGCTGAACTTCTAAACGCGCTGACTCACTCCTCTGACCTGGTGTTGTTTGAGGCCGGCCGTCTTATCCGTGCCAATGAGGAATTGGGCGCCCCTCTTGGCCCATCTACACAGCCGTCCCCTGGGGTGTATCTCCTGGTGCAGCCAGTTTGTTATACTGTTGCATGCGTATACGCATTACGCATATCATTACGCAAAGTACGCATTGCATTTTAGAATGCGTATACGCATACGCATACGCATACGCATTTGAATTTCATTACGCAATATTATTACGCATTCTGCCAAAAGTTTGCGTATTTTTGCGTAATGCGTATTGGGTCTAAAATAGCTGTCTTTACGAGAGTGACTTGCAAAAATTAGTTGAACTTCTTACCAAATTGTCATTTTTTATGTATGTAGCTAGTGCGAAGGTAGGTACCAACAATTTTTTTGAGAAATTGGAAAGCTTTAGCTAAAGCTGTGCCTACTCTGTTTGAAAAGAGGGGAAACTTTCATGGCGGGAAGGAAATGCCGGCCAAATCCTTGAATTGTTAGTCTCTAGGGTTTTGGTTAGCATCTGTTGCTCACATGTAACAGGTCATCCGCTGAAGGGGGCAGGGGGTTGGGGGGTCCGGCGCCGGCCGGGGTGGAGTCTGAGCCAAAACTTTCGGAGGGGGTGGGCACTAAAAAACATACAAAAATCGCTGTTTTGGGCTGAAATACAGCTAAAAAGTGCAGTTTTACAGACTATTTTGGCAATTGCAAAAAATTTAAAATCGCAAAATTTGTTCAAAAAATTGAGTCTCTCTGGCAGTGTCAGAGAGCAGAGGGACTGTCTGAAATTGCAAAGAAATCGCAAAAATGTGCTCAAAAAATTGAGTCTCTCTGGCAGTGTCAGTGGGAAAAATCGTCTCGGGGGGATCTGGCCTAAAGTCTTTTACATGTATAAGCTGTTAGTGGTTCCTTCCACTGTATGTTTAGTTCATATGTTTGAAAACGCTATTTAAAATTTCTTTAGGTTTCTTTCGGAAATGAACATTCGGCTAAATTAGTGAAGGGAAACGCATAAACATATGTACTTGTATGTACGTACATGCAGGGTACTGTATTGAAATTGTTTTAGGGCCTCAGGCCTCTAGTATGCATCTAAAAGGCCTAGATTACAAAGTTAGAAAACTAAGAGCATAATAATAGTAGTGTCAAAAAAGGTTATTTAGTGAAATTTCTCAATGTTTCTAGGATTACGCATTACGCATACGCATTACGCAAAATACGCATTAGTTTTTGCAATGCGTATACGCAAACTCATACGCATTTGTAGTTGGAATGCGTATACGCATACGCACACGCATACGCATTTGAAAAATCCAGTATTAAACAACAGTAGTTTGTTATCATTGCATGCTGATTGCTGCATCTGGGGCATGGGGCGTGTTGATTGTTCAGCCCCCGTGCTGGGTAGTCTTACCTGGTTAGTTACTAACAATACTAAAACTTTAAAAAAAAATATAAAAAAACTCGGGACTGTAGTGCATTTTGCAGCTTTATCAAAATATCTAAAGAAAAGAAAGAAGCAAAATTAGACGAGATAAATAGTAACAGAGAAGCAAAAAGCAAGTAACCAGAAAAACTTTGACCTATTCTGAATTAGGTTTCGACCCTTAACCTTCGAAGATGTAATTTAAGCCAACCTACAGTCGTTTAGGCCAAAGTTTCCATTGGCTTTGAATAGGGCACAGGTCCAAGACTAGATCGGATTCATATAACTTTTTACTACACACAACGGCAAAACTCCCCTTTAACGAAATTTTATCGAAACAGCCAGTTGGCTGTAGTTACTGCTCATATACAGTACAAACTATATGTGCTTACAGTACGTAGACACAATAACCACTTCGAAAAGACCGAAAAACCCGAATTTGGATCGTTTTACGGAAACCAGGTTTCCTTTTTAGGAAACCAGGTTTCCTTTTCCGGAAACTAGGTTTCCTTTTCAGGAAACCAGGTTTCCTTTTTAGGAAACTAGGTTTCCTTTTTTAGCCGAACTCAAAAAACGGGTTCGCATACCCGAAACTATGGTTCGTTTTTTTTTACCCGAATTATTTCGTGAAAATCCGTAGCCAAAACCATGCTCAACCCGAAACACGAATGTGATCAGGTTAGATCTCCTGTGAACTCAACCCGAAACCAAATTTTTATACCCGAAACTTTGTAAAGAAAACCCGAATACAGTTTGTGTACACGAAACTTGGTCAAGAAGACCCCAAAACAGCTTTTGTGAACCAGATAAATGCCGTTCAACCAAACCAATGAACAGCAACTTAGATTTGCTGTTTATACCGACAACTAATACAGAATGGTAGCCAGATGTACACTCACATTTTATTTTTAGGAAGAAGAACACAAGAAAGAACTAGCAAAATAAACCAGAACGCCTAGGCCAGAACAGCACATGGCAACTAATCTGCTTTGTTGATGGCTCGCTCTATTGCGTAATTGCTAGGACATCGGGGTCAAACTTCTACAAGCACCATCAAGGTGCGTGCTTCTGGACAGCAACACCGAGTTTGTGCTGTTGATAGTCCTACTGGACAGGGCTTTTCGAGTACAGTACAAATCACTACAGCAGACGGAAGGAGCACTTCTGTTACTGCTAGCACCGACAGCTGTTCAGACATTACTGGCATCACTTGGGACATCTACAAGCGACATTTCGGTGGCACACCTCTGCAGAAAGTGCAGCAGACTTTGACGAATTTTGATGGGTCAAAGATTCCTGGCGCTGGTGTTCAGTTTCCTGCCACAGTCGCATACAATGGTCGGGCTGCTACAATCAATGTGTTTGTACTTCCTACTCTCTTCGGTGCAGTGATAGGAAGAGACACGATTACAGCTCTACACATGGTGTTAGATGGACGCACCTGCTCAGTACAGGCTGACCAGCACACCTGCTCAGTTCAGTCAATGGAGGCTGACAATTCTACTGCTACCTCAGAGGCTCGGTCTCAAATTCCTATGCATACAGCAGGACAGGAGGCTGTACATGCTCTGACGGTCAATGTTCCACAGCAATCTACCTGGGACAAGGCAGGTCTTGCTCATTTGCTGCAAGAGTGCAAGAACCTCACCAGGGATGACATCGGACAGTTTCCCGATTTCAAGCACAAGATTCAGCTGGTGCCAGATGCCAAACTACCACCGCCCTGCAAGTTGCGGAGCATCCCGCTCTATCGACTCTCCAAGACATTGGAAGAGATCGATTCAATGGTGGAACAGGGGATTTGGCGCAAGGTCGACCAGTCAAAAGTCATCAATGGAATGGTGACTGTGGACAAACCAGGGCTGTTTGTTTTCCGGAAAAAAACTCAAGCCGGTTTTTTTCCGGTTTTTTTCCTGTTTTTTTCCGGTTTTTTTCCAAAAGTTATTTTCCGAGATGACAGAAAAAAATTTTTAACAATCGCTTTTTATTGCAGAATTCAACGAAATAGCGTGAGTCTTATTACAAAATGCATTAATTTCATGTTTTAGAGTAGTAATTTGATTTTAAAACACCAAAAATACAAAAATAAAAGTTGCCTGAAAATGGTACCAATATTTTTTGCGAAAAACAGCTAAGTTATGCCATGGAAATGTTTGTAAGGTTTCTATTAACGTAAATTCAAAGCATTGGAAGCGAATTTAACCAGTTATTGTGCCTATTTCCTTTAAAAACTTACTTGAGTTTTTTTCCGCATTTTAGTTTTTTTCCGAGCCCCTAGGAAAAAAACCGGTTTTTTTCCGGAAAAAAACGAAAAAAACCGAGGAAAAAAACCGACCCAACAGCCCTGGGACAAACCCAATGGTGGTGTGCGAATCACCACAGACCTTTCCAAGCTGAATCACATTGTGGAACCTGTGCGCTACCCTTTGCCAAACATTCGGGATCTGTACACAAAGCTGTGCAAGGCAAAGTGGTATTCCAAGCTGGACCTTCACAAGGGCTACTACAACGTTGATCTAGATGAGGAGAGCAGCTTGCTCACTACTACCATCACGCCAAAGGGGATGTACGCATACTGCAAGCTCCCAATGGGCCTGAAGGATTCTGCTGCAGTTTTCCAGCAACTTGTCTCGCAGACACTGGCTGGGTTGACAAACTGTGATTCCTACATTGATGACATCCTCATCTACGGTGTGACCAGAGAGGAACACGATGCCAATTTACGGGCAGTTCTTCAGCGTCTGGATGAAGTCAATCTCAGGCTGAACATGGACAAATGTGTCATTGCAGTGCAGTCAGTCACTTTCCTGGGTCACATCATCAGTTCTGGCAGTCTGAAGCCAGATCCGAAGAATTTACAGCCCATCACAGAGATGCCCACGCCTAAGACTACGAAAGAGGTGTTGAGTTTCCTGGGCATGCTCAACTACTACTCAGACTTCTTGCCGAAGTTCGCTGATTTGGCAGAGCCGCTCCGAGCTTTGACCAGAGCAAAAGTCAAGTTCCAATGGACGGAACAATGTCAGCGGTCATTTGACAAGCTGAAGATGATGGTTCGGCAAGATCTGAAGTTGGGTATCTTCGATCCCGATAGCCCAACATTCCTTTCTACTGACGCCTCATTGGTTGGCATTGGTGGTGTGCTATCTCAACTGCAAAATGGCAAGGAGATTCCAATCGCATTTGGACACCACACACTAGATGCAACCAAGCGCAACTGGGCTGCAAATGAGCGAGAAGCCTATGCAGCCATGTACTTCTGTGAGTACTGGGAGAAGTTTCTACTTGGTCGTCATTTCACTCTACGCACTGACCACTCAGCTCTGAAATCTCTGCTCACTGCTTGTCCAGACAGACGCAAATCATCGAAATTTGGTCGCTGGTTGGAAAGGCTGGCCGAATTTGACTACACTGTGCAGCACGTCAATGGTCAGGACAATATTGGTCCAGATGCTCTTTCCAGAATCGGACACCCTGATGCTGGGGCCATCCGAGTGGCACAGGTCACTTCAGATGGCTTGTCAGTCGCTGTGTTCTGCAAGCACACCAAGGAAGACCCAGTACTACAGCAAGTCTACAAGTTTGTTCATCATGGTTGGCCACAATCACGCCAGAAAGTCCCTCCTGATTTGCAACCTTACTACAAGCTGCGTCAGGAACTACAGATAGCTTTTGGTAGCTGTCTCACCAGAGGAGCAGAGCAACGTTTGGTTGTTCCTGCCTCACTGCGCCGATGTTTGCTCAATCTGGCTCACACAGGACACCCTGGCATTGTGCGATTCAAGCGCAAGCTGCGTGAAACCTACTGGTGGCCAGGCATGGACTCAGAGATGGAACTGTTCGTCAAGCACTGTGTACCATGCCAGGACTCTGCGAAGTCTACTCCCAAGCTGCAGATGCCTACCATGCACCTCCATGTGCCTGACAAGCCATGGGAGGAGATCAGTATCGACATCACGGGGCCATTTGAGAATGCGCCTGCACATCAACGGTACCTTGCTGTAGTTGTGGACAATTACAGCCGATTCCCGGAAATTCTGTGCACTGACAACATCACTACTGCTAGCATCACCCGATGGCTTGCAGAGTTGTTCTCACGCTATGGGAATCCATCCAAAATCACCTCTGACAATGGGCCGCAGTTTGCTAGCCACCAGTTCGCAGATTTTGTGCATCAGAGAGACATTCTGCATGAGATGACACCGGTCTACACTCCACAGCAGAATTCTTTCGTTGAGTCATTCAACCGCTACATCAAGCATGGTGTACAAACCTTCACTGCTGCGAATCTGCCATTCTACAAAGGTCTGATCGATCTGCTGGCTCATTTCCGTGCTACCTCTTCTCAGCCTGATCAGAAGAGTCCTAGCGAGCTTTTCCTGGGTCGCCCTGCTCGCTTGCCATTCCAGATTGTTCGGGCTCGAAAAAGGAGGGAGGAAAGAGGTGAACGACCAGGTCTGGAGACACCTGGCGATCTACAAGATGTGCTACAACACTCTCCAATCGACAGACGCGGTCCCTACAGAGTGGGTCAAAGGGTTCGAGTCAGAAGACCTCACACACCCAAGGGCCGAAGTCCATGGTCCAAGCCACTCACTGTTGTGCAAGTGCTGGGGGACTGGATGTACAAGCTGTCAGATGGACAGTTGTGGAATGCACGAAGAATGCGTCGAGTGTTTGAGGAGCCACCTCAACAACCTGCCGACATATTCCATGACCCAGTCGCTCCTCCAGCCGCTACCGCTCAGCCACGGGCCGCTCAACCCAGGGGCATCAATCGGGAAGAACCAGTGTGGCGCTCTCAACGTCAGAACAAAGGGCGTCCTCCAGAACGCTACACTCCTTGACTGCCCTAGCACTCTTCGCTCAATAGGAGGAGGGGTGGTTGATATGTCGGCCATACACCGTAGTGTATAGCGTAGGTGTGATACATGCCGTTAGCAGGCGCACAATTAGAATACTGCTCTTATCTGTGATTGCGCCTGCGTTGTAAACTGGAAGCGCCGCCTGCGCTATTATAGTGTGTCAGTCTGCTATCGTGCCTGCCTACGTGTGGTTATTACGATTGCCTCGGCGTTGTATTATTTACTGTTGTGCGCCGGTAAAGATTATTAATCTACTGGTCCGGCTTCTCTCTGCCATATCCGCCACTCATCGGCCATCTACACATTTACAT
This sequence comes from Sabatieria punctata, assembly GCA_030248155.1. Lineage (NCBI taxonomy): Eukaryota > Metazoa > Nematoda > Chromadorea > Araeolaimida > Comesomatidae > Sabatieria > Sabatieria punctata. The sequence goes on along the minus strand of JASANB010006133.1, from coordinate 131,765 downwards.
TCACTGGTGGGCAACATACGAACTTGCCAATACACCATGGCCGCTGCCCCCGGACAAACGAACCGACCTAATTCGTGTTTATGTAATCGGGAATCGGGTTGGGACAGTCGGGGTTCGGGGATTCAAGTTCGGCATACTGAACCAATCCTTGTTTCGGTTCTTCTTTAATCGAGGTTCGTATTTTGAGTTCGGAATGACTTCCCGAACCTACACGCCCATTTTGCCCTCCTTTTTCCTTTTTCACCAGTTCCTTTTCCGGAAACCAGGTTTCCTTTTCCGGAAACTAGGTTTCCTTTTCCAGAAAACAGGTTTCCTTTTCCGGAACTGACACACATGTGTGTCCGGTCTTTTCGAAGTGGATAATACAAACAGAATCAATCACCGCACCAATGTTCTGTGTTACCAATGTCCTAACCCCACTCAGTTTAGTTGGTTCCATGCTGGGTTTAGACAGAAGAACCGATAAAAAATTTTTTTTTATTCACCACACAAAAAAAAAAAATATTAAAATACACAAACAAAAAAAAAAAAAAAAAAAAAAACACAAAAAAAAACAAAAAAAAAAAAAAAAAAAAGCAAGGAAAAAAAAGAAAAGAGAGTCACCCCCCCCCACACACCCCATCAGCCAAAGGGAGAGAAAGACAAAAAAGCGAGCAGACCCGTCTATAGCCTAGTCTACAGTTGGTAGGTACCACCAAATTTCAGGTAAGTCCCAGGTTCAGGTATCTCTAAAATCCAATTTCAGGTTCAGGTTCAGGTTCAGGTACATTTTTCAAAAGTACCCAGTAGCGATCGACCGGAACCAAAATTTTCGCCGGAACCGGAACCGGAACCGGAACCACCCAGTTCCGGCCGGAACCGGAACCGGAACCGGAACTTTTTCAATATTTGGTCCAAAATTTATAGAAACGTATTTATAGGCACGTCGTGTACAAATTCCTGTTATAAACATCAGCAGAAGTTCAAATCAACAACAGAATACAGACTTTTCAATAACAGTAGTCAAGAGCACGCAAATTGTACTTCAGAAAGAGAAGCTTTTCAACATTTTCAGGTTTCAGCTTTGATCTGTCACCTTCGGAGATGTTTTTAGCTGCCTTAAAGGCACAGTTGTTAAATTTTTTTGAAGGCCAAAAATTTTTGTTTTTTTTAAAAATTTAAAAAAAAATTTTTTGAAAATCGTCTTAAATGGGTCCAGCATGCTAGTACAGATACTTACAACAAATTTTCCACTTTTGCACCTTAAGTCAGTTGAGAAACCTGTTCAAAAACGACAATACAGCTCTAAACGCTGCCTGTAACTGCATAATTTCACCGAAAATTGTCTTTAGTGGCACTTCTAATGATGCATAACATGGAAAACTGCATAATTTCTCCCCATTCATGCAAATTCAAGCTGTGCACTTTATTAAACAGACGCAATAATACTTGATGTAACTGAATATCCATCGAAAATAGTGAATGAAAAAGTTCCGGTTCCGGTACCCTTTTTCACCGGAACCGGACCGGAACCGGAACCGCCAGTTCCGGCCGGAACCGGAACCGGAACCGGAATTCCGGTCGATCGCTAGTACCCAGGTGTCAGGTTCAGGTTCAGGTACTTTCAAATGAAGTCATAAATTTTCGGATATGAGCTAAATCAATAGCGCTCCTGTTCCTTTTCTTAAGAAAACGATCCATGTTCAAAAAGCAATCGAAATTTACAAACCAACAATTCGACAAAACGAGAAAAACGCGAGACAATTTTTGCTGTTGACGGATCGATCGCCATTGTAATAAGAAACCCCCACGCAGTCCACGAATGTTCATTTCAAACCCTAAGTTCCGGCATTAAGTTCTTAGGGTCAGGCTCACATAAGTTCTACACATTCTTGGTTCTACTAGCTGACGTTTAAGCTTACGTTCCACAAACAAACTAAAGCTTAGGCTTAGGTATAGAGGAAGACAAGCTTTCATAAAGGTAATTTCCGGATGGGGCTTTCCTTATAATCGCCTTCACGTACTGTAGGTGCAGATAAAGATAAGGTGCATTAGTCGCTTCACGCACACCATTTTTAAGAACAAAATTGTAGAGCGTCAAGCAATATCTGATCTAACCAATTTCAAAAGTTGACAATACGTGCTACTTGCACCGGGGGAAGTTTAAGACAAGAAAAACCTGAATAGTAGGTACCGACCTAGTAGGTGTCAGGTAAGTACAGTACTTTTATTTTCAAGTAGGTTCAGGTTCAGGTTCAGGTTCACAATTTTCAGGTTATAATACCCAGGTTTCAGGTTCAGGTTCAGGTATACCTACCAACTGTAGCCTAGTCTCCCTGACTGTCTGACTTAATATTTGTCATGCTTCTCATTAACCCGAACCATGATACTGAATAAAATATTGAATACTATTTGTCCTGTGTCTGGTGAAAGTTGGGATTATTCAAATAAAAGTTTCCACCACAACCGTACCGCTCAGACACCATGACTATGTACAAAAGCCTCTATGACGCGTTGATTAACACTCTCAAGTTATTGCTTCTCTATTCGGTTTCTCGGTCCATCAGTGCTGTTGTACATCGCTTGGACCATCCGAAAGCTGGCGAAACGGAAGTTATTACGCGCGTGTTACGGCTAGCCAATGAAGCTATACGAAATGGAGCGTCATCGGTGGATGAGAAAGGCATAAATCTGGCGGTGGAGTCGCGCCAGGGAGGGATAACGCAGGTCTATCGGTTGAAACAGTTTTGGAACGGGTTTCCGCTCTATCAACACCAGGTAATCGTACACAAACGTGGAGGCGACATGAAGTTACTGGGCACGTTTGTGACTGGAATCGGTCAGGCCTTGAAGGATGTGGATGTAAAGGCTTGCGATCCTCAGGTACAATATATACCTATATGATGGGTCTTTTAATTACCAGGGGCTTTATCTTGCCGAAATTTTTTGATCATCAATCAATTTGGCTGAAATTATAACACAACACAACATGTCATTCAGAATCCACTCGATTTCTGTTTTGTGCAAAATTTTTCGATTTTCTTAGATCCGCTTGTTTCTCGCTACCGTACTTGACATAGTCTTTGGGTTTTTCAACACGAAAACATGAGATACTACGTTAGCAATTTGCAGATTTTCTGAGAAAACATTCGATAATTGTGGGACACTACCCCCATTAGCGGAAACCTACCATATTAACTTGAGACTAAGATTGAACCAGCGAAGCAGAGGCAGCGAAACCTAGCTTAGCCTATACAGCCTTTCAGTTGTAGAAGAAACTGAAAGAAGTTCAGTCTAGACCGGAATTCAGGGACGCTTTCAAGTTCATAGATGAGAAAGCATCGGTAAAAGTTTACGTAGCGGAGAAGGATGGGTTTGACAAAGCAGATGTCTATCTAGTCTGTCACGTCACCTTCGCCGCTCTTTTGAGAGGAGCGCCGCCTTTGATGGCCGACTATTTGATTGACTGCAAGACAGGCAAGATTTTTAAATCTTGAAAACGCGAAACTTTGCTAAGATGTTTGCTGTGTACGTCCAAAAGACCAAAAGTAAATTGATGTTGCACTACTGCCATGTGTGTGAAAACAATTGCGATTCAAAATTGTTTCGGAGTCGTACAACAATGCACATACCTAGCGATGCAACAATACCTTTGGCCAAGTCTTTTCATGTCTATTGAATTATTTATTTAAAAGTATTACGGCCGAAATAGATGATCTAGCTCGAAGTAGAAAAGTTGAAAAGCTACTGTCTGCAATGTCTACAAGAGCATAATCTCTGAAAAGCGTCTAGCTAACAATGCCTGAAATGTAATGAAAAAACATACAGCAGCGCCCCTACTATGTGTACATTACGTACGTACGTACGTGCTGCACAGTTAGGAGACCGCCATTTTCAGTAGCTTATAACTCGAGACTGTTGTGAACTTTGCAGTTTTATACTGATATCTAAAGAGCCATGCGCCGGTCTTTCACCTACGGTTCGGGTTCGGGTCCGACCAGAGAAAATCCCAAAATATGTTGCTAATCATCACCAAGCTCAGCGCGCGTAGCAACGGTGTGTCTCAACCGATCACGACGTTTTACCCACCGTTCGATGCGTTTCGGCGTTGGCTTTCAAATAAGTTACAGAACGGTCTGATTGAACGACGCAAATGCGCCAAATTCAAATTTTGGTAACTCTGTTCTGCGGTTCGAGTTTCCGCCAAAACCGGAAACGCTTTCGTTCACGCGTTTGTGATGGCAGACCGACGTGCTGTGCTACCACTTAAACGACGCAGCGCGACGAGATCTACAATTTGATGGTATCACCGCCGCACCCCTTCCAACTTCTGCATCAGTAGAGTTACCCACTTAACTGATATAATTAGAGCCAGGAATTTTGCGTGGTTGATCGCTGCCTAAAGTTGATTCACACAGACAGGCTTTTGGAATACGAATATGTATATGTCAGCATAGTTGGTCGAGTGGTTAGCCAGGCCACTGACTACTTAGGGCTGTTCCTGGTTCAATGCACAGTGCTCGGCGTACAAACGATGATGCGATGATTCAAGGGCAGCGCGTTGAAGGGCTCTTTTGAGAATGCGTGTCCTCTTCTGTCTGGTACAGAATAAAGTTGAACAACAACAACAAGCGAAATGGAGCGCAAGGCCTGATCGTAGGACTTGGATGCCTCCGTCACATCGTAGACGAACGATCTGAATGCTAATTAATGTAAAAAACAGGCTATGTGGGCTCGAAACAAAGTTGAGCGAGTCAACAAGTACCAGTCACAGCTATACCTCCTTGCGCCAGACGCCTAAATTCGCGAAACGCTAACCGCTGGCTAATTTCGGAAATCGACAGCGGTTAGCGTTTTCTATTTTCGCATGTAAAGCGAAAATAGATTCTCTAACCGCTGCTGTGGGCGTAAATCGATACTTGAGGATAGTTTAACTAAGACGGTTCTCTTCGAAAATAGAACGAATCTTGACAGCAATTTTCAATCTTTTTGTAGTGGGACGGCTATTACACAACGTAAAATTGATGGGAAATAGATATGCGACTGAGGCGTACTCCCCTCTGTGTAAAAAGGCCCTGAAAAAGGGTCAGGTTCCGCCTTTGGATGAGATCACAGATTCGAAAATTTAACAATTGGCAGCCAGCCAAATTTGGCGCGCGGCCTACGAAACTCTAAATTCAACTCCGCCCATCGCAGTTGAACAGCGGTTAGCGCAGCGTCGGCCTATTTTCTAAAACGCTAACCGCAGGCCAACTACTCCAAATGGAGTATGGTCTGCCCCAACCGGATACACTAACAACTTTACCTCACCCTACGATCAATTACTGTCTGTCTGTGCTGAACAGTCTGGCTCTGAGCGGCCCCCGATCTGGTTACTGGCTGCCAGACTTATTGTAGACTGAAGCTCTTCTACAAATTCTTCCACGGCCAGCGCTACGCCGACCAGGAAAATCTAATTACCTCTCTCTATCAACCGTCGCAGTGCTAGAACAACGCATGACTGTCACGTCGAGCTGGCTAGTAGACCGGCCTCCACAGACTCTTCGCTCTTTTATGTACTGCTAAGGTGCTAAGGTGCACAGACTGCTAAGGTGTGGAACGCACTCCCACCTACTGTACCTCTGTTACCTTTTGCCAGTTTTGTTAGATTTCTTGAGTCAGCAGAGTTTAGACGTGTCGTTTTAGGACTACGCCTTCAGTCTAACATAACATGATGATACTTGTTTGCATAATTTGTTAATTGTATGTACGTACTGTAGTTTTTCTTTTCTATGCTGGTACCTGTGTTTCGCTTTGAGTGAAGTAAGGTCTTAAACTGCCAGTAAACTTGAAACTTGACTTGGCACCGTTCTATGCCTTGACTGTGTCCAGTGTCACACGGCTTGTATCTCCGACTGTCTCCTAAGTAAGTGCAACTTCTGTTTGGCTTCTGAGCTCTTTCTTGACTGGACTGAGATTGCAGCCAGGGCTGTTCGTTCAGTCGGTTTTTTCGTTCGGGTTTTTCGTTTTTTTTTTCAGAAAAAAGATTTTTTTGAGCGGCCCGGAAAAAACTCAAGCAAGTTTTCATAGGAAACAGGCAAAATAACTGCGTAAATTAGCTTCGAATGCTTTGTGCAGGGTGGGCTCACTTCTTTTTAACCAAATAGGCTGAAATTTGGAACATAACATAGGTGCCAAAGTTCGGGAATTTTATCTGTTAAAGTTTGACCCAGTCCCAAGAAATTCCAAAAAAACTGGAATTTGTTCATTTCGAAACCAAATGAAAAAAATGTTAAATTTCGTTGAATTCTGCAATAAAACGCTATTGTTAAAATTTTTCCTGTCATCCCACAAAATAACTATTCACCAAATTCTGGGGGTGGCTGTAGGCGCGCTGGGCAAAACCGTTTTGGGCGATAAGTTAACTATACATAGGTATCATCTGAACTATGCCACAGGCCGGGGTGCCGACCCCCACGCGAACACACCGGACCCAGTTTTACAGACAACGCCGATTAACGCTTTTGCGCTAGCAAATACAGGTCTCAAGACCAAGCGTAACAAACTAGTGGTCAATGCGCTCAGATCACAATGGCCGTTAGATACATGCGAGTGGTGGCCAGATCACCTTCAGATTTCCATTCATCCTTCTCTGGATCGTAGGACTCTACCGATTTCTGTGGGGCTTCGGCGTTGCCATCCAAATAACCGTACCCAGCTAAGGCATACAGCTTTCCGCCAACTGACACAAGAGCAAATCCCGTTCTTCGAGTTTGCATCGCAGCTATCGGCGTCCACTTGTCTGCTCCGACATCGTACTTCTCGCATAAGTTGGTGTAGCCGACCACTTGGATGAAGCCTCCGCAGAGGTACAGATGCTTTCCAAGCGCTGTCAGAGCAGGGTACTCGCGTGCATAGTTGAGACCGGCCATATCTTGCCACGTATCCGATTCGGTGTTGTAACGTTGAGTGTGAGACAGAGTGGTATGACTCCCCGATACATAGCGGTACCCTCCTACGCTGTAGACGTATCCATTCAGCACAGCCATGCCGAGCCTGGCCCGCCCTGGGCTCATAGAGGCAATCGAGTGCCACTTGAACTGGTTCGACTCGCTCTCTCTGCATAACTGGTAACAGTTGTCGGTTGGGTTTGGGTCGTAAGCCGTGATCACATTGGTCTGCCCACCACACATCATGAAGCAGTTGGTATTGAGCTTTGTACCACCTGCATCGTATACAATCCCAGTGGGTACGGCTGGACCATAACTGAACGTTTCATTGGTCATGTCCAAGAACGCTAGCTGGTCTGAAGCTTGGCCGTCTTTCACACCTCCTATTATCACTACTGTGTCTGGCGGGAAAAATGCGGCCTGGTGCGAGTGCAGCGTATTCCACGGCAAACTGACTGACAGCCGCTGGGTGCTACTGCTTTTGGAATCGTATGACTCGATCAGCTTCGGATCCGAGCTAATGACTGTCTTGCCGAAAATCAGAATCTTACCTAAAAACCTCCAGCGCTGAACTAGAGAATATCAAACTCAAAGTTAACAAAGATCTTTACCATCGTTCTACTTGTCTTACGTTTGCTGTAGAGATTGGCTGATGGCAGAACTTTGAACGGCCAACATACCTTGGATCTGATGTGTTGGTGTGATAGGGATCCCAGACTCTTTCACCAGATCAAAGAGCTCGAAGCCTGGCGCTGATTTATATCGATTCACCACGCTACCAAACTGGGCATACAGCTCACACGCAGACGTTTCTCGATTGGTGGCCATAGCCACGCATTTGGGGGTTTGGTTGCACAATCGAGCGCAGGACAATCTTGAATGCCCTTGGCTGACGTTGAGCTCGGTAGCCAGTAAAGCGTGGCTAACAGGGAGCATTTTCTGGTTGGCCTTGTGCACTTTGTACGTCCTTTGTACTCCTGAAACTTACAATATATCACTGCATACAACACTGGATATATACACTGCCCCCCCACTTATAATATCGCAATTTCATGACTAAAAATCGTTAAAAATCCCTACTTTGGGCTCAAGTACAGGTAAAAAGCGCTGCTTTGCAGACGACTTTAGCAATTTTAGTGTCTGATTGTGTAAAATTGTAAAAATCGCAAAAATTTGCTCAAACCCTTACTCGGGGGCGTCCATAAAACGACGTCGTTCTAGAGGGGGAAGGGGTCAGTTGAAATGCGACGATAGACAACGCACCAGGAGGGGAGGGGGTTAGCTAAAAACACCATCGCTTTTTTTCGGAATTTTTGGGAACTTTAATTGTGTTATTTTCAATTTTTGTACATTCTCGCAAAAGTTCTAAATATAGAAAAAGTTCCCAGAGTGGTTAATTGGGATTTATTCAATTTTATGGCAACAAGAAAACATGACAGTACTGTATGTACTGCATTTTTATCTCGGGGTAAATGGAAAACGGCGTTGGCTTCGGGGACAAGATTAGGCCATGTCCCAATTTTTCCCCATGTCATATGACTCGTTAATCCGGACAGAAGAATTGCGGTCCCACCCAACTTCGAAATTTGTATGGTAAAGTGATTCGTTAAACCGGATTTGGTTAATTTGGACAAAATCCATGCGCAATTTTTCAATTCAGGTATGAATTTTCAATTGAATAATGCTTTTCGTTGAGTCAGAATGTGATTATTTTTGCCTTTTTAGGAGCTATAATCGGCTGAAATAAGTTTTTGGGTTTAGGAGGCACAGCTGCAGAATCTGATATGCAACTAACAAAAAGCTATCATTCAGGCCTTTAACCCGAAAAACAGTGTTTTAGCTTTGATTCGTTAATCCGGAAATTCGCTAATCCGGACAAAATTGGCCGGTTCCAACCTGCCCGGATTAACGAGACATGATTGTACAATGTAAGTTGGAATTGCACTGATACATAGTTTGTTCTCACCTAGGACTGCAAGGAAGAAGGAATAGAAGGCACATATTATCAGCAGCCAATAGCAGGCTACGATGCGATCCATGGCTAGCACAGACTCTGAAACCAACTTCGATCGCCGGCAGAACGACCTCCTCCTCCTGTCCTCACTAGCAACCGTGACCTTGACAACTCCTGAACAACTAACCGTCAAACTTTATCGTCCCACCGATCGAACTCGATTATCAATTAACTAAATGCCTAACTACATGTAGTTGGAGGCTTTAGCCCATACATGTAACAGGTCATCCGCCGATGGGGGGAGGGGGGGTTGGGGGGGGTCTGGCGCCGGCCGGGGGGGGGTCTGGGCCAAAATTGTGGGGGAGGGGGTGGGCACTAAAAAACGCCCAAAAATCGAAAAAATCGCAATTTTTTGGCTAAAAATTGCCAAAAATCGCTAATTTGGGCTGAAATACAGCTAAAAAGTGCTGTTTTGCAGGCGATTTTGGCAATTTTTGTGTGTGAAATTGTAAAAAATTGCAAAAATTTGCTCGAAAATATACTTGCAAGAAAAATCGGATGGGGTGTGGTAGGTAAAATCGTCTCGGGGGGGGGGGGGTGGGGGGTCCCCATCCGGGGGGTCTGGCCTAAGTCGGGTGGGGGGGCAGACCCCCCAGACCCCCCCAGACCCCCCTGTTACATGCATGCTTTAGCCCCAAGCCCTATTCTAAGGGGTTTCTGGAACCCTGAAACATACATGTAGGAGGGGGGGGTTTTGGGGGGTTTAGCCCCCCCCAGGCCCGATTTTCGGCAAAAAAACCCCCCCCAGCCGAATTCTGGGGGGGGGGTTTTTTCTGAAACCCTATTTTGGGTTACAAACTGCTAAAATTCAGGGTTTCAAGACTTATATACCGTAATTTAGCATTTCAAAAGCCCTAAATAGGGTTCCGGAACCCTAGTTAGGGTTTCAGAAACCCAAAGTAATGCCTCCGGAACCCTATTTAGGGTTTCAGAAACCCTAAATAGTGTTCCGAAACCCTGTTTTGGGTACCTGAAAGCCTAAATAGGGTTCCGGAGCCCTAATTTGGGTTTCAAAAGCCCTAAATAGGGTTCCGAAACCCTGTTTTGGGTTTCTGAAACCCTAAATAGCGTTCCGGAACCCTAATTTAGGTTTCTGAAACCCTAAATAGGGTTCCGGAACCCTAATTTGGGTTTCAAAAACCCTAAATAGGGTTACGGAACCCTAATTTGGGTTTCACAGAGACTAAACAGGGTTTCTGGAGGCCCAAATAGGGTTCCGGAACCCTAATTTGGGTTTCACAGAGACTAAACAGGGTTTCTGGAGGCCCAAAGTAGGGTTCCGGAACCCTAATTTGGGTGTCAAAAACCCTAAATAGGGTTCCGGAGCCCTAATTTGGGTCTCAAAAACCCTAAACAGGGTTTCAGTGCCCTAATTTTTGTTTCAAAATCTCTAAATAGGGTTCCAGATACGCATTTTAGCTCTATTCTGTCGAGTAAAATAGAGCTTTTTTGCATGTTTTAAAGCAAGAACATGTTTTTTGCACGTTTTTAATAAAAAATAGGATTTTCTGCACATTTTAAACCAATAAATAGGGTTTTATAGGGAATTTTTGCACTTCTGACAGGATTTTTACCGGATTTTTAGTCCTCAAAACCCTGTTTTGAGCCCAAAAAAAGGTCGCTAAAACCCACTTTTGGACACCAAAAAAAGGTCGCTGAAACCCCCTTTGGAAATAGTGCTGAAACCCTATTTTGGATCTGGAAAAAACCCCCCCCAGCCGAAAACCCAGCTACATGTATGCCCTGAAAGCTCATTTTGGGTCAAAAAGTTTTTTGACAACATTTGGCCGGACCTAGCTGATCTGGAACCAAAAAAGGTTGTCGAAAAAATTTTTTGCTCAAAAATAATTTTGGACAAGAAATTCTTATTCTATATCATTTTTCTATTCTATTCTATATCAAATTTTGCAAATTTCTTACTTTTGCAGTATACTAAACTTCAATGACGCATCTCTAGCTCAGTCATCATAGCTGGGACTTAAAATTTGAGGCTTTTAAGTAACTTTTAGAGTAGAATAAGAATTTCTTGTCCAAAATTATTTTTAAGCAAAAAAATTTTTCGACAACCTTTTTTGGTTCCAGATGAGCTAGGTCCGGCCAAAAGTTGTCAAAAAACTTTCTGACCCAAAATGAGGTTTCAGGGTTCCAGAAACCCCTCAGAATCCGGCTTGGGGCTAAAGCCTCCAACTACATGTAGTTAGGCATTTAGTTCAGTGATAATCGAGTTCGATCGGTGGGACGGCAAAGTTTGATGGATGTTTGTTCGGAAGTTGTCAAGGTCACCGTTGCTAGTGAGGACAGGAGGAGGTCGTTCTGCCGGCGATCGAAGTTGGTTTCAGAGTCTGTGCTAGCTATCGCATCGTAGCCTGCTATTGGCTGCTGATAATATGTGCCTTCTATTCCTTCTTCCTTGCAGTCCTAGATGAGAGCAAACGATCAGAGCAATTCCAACTTACATTGTACAGTCATGAAGAAGTATCACAGGTTGAAGAGTTGAAATCGTTACAATCAGTAGGGAAATCGTCAGTTTAATTGATTTCCGAAGTGAATCGGCTGATTCTCGGGATACTGCTAATTGCACAAAATTCAGCGCCCACAGCGTTACCTACCTGCCGGTGCGAACGGCTAGAACGGTTGGTTAGGTTAGACGGCTTAGAAAGAAGAAACCGAATTGCCAAGCCAAAACCAAGGCTTTTTTGGTCACAGGGGGCGTCAAATCAATTCACGAATTCGCGTTAAACTTGGCCACGCAAGCTTTCCGCCGTGCGCCTCGATGTCGGTCGAACGAAGTGAAGTGAAGTCAGCAGATCAGATCAGATCAGTTTGTATAATTTTAATTTTGTTCTGATTGATTTGGTTCTGTCTGCTAATGGAAACGCCAATCGAGTCGGAAGACGACGTACAGATTATCGACGATCAGCGAAATAATGAAGTAAGTAAACTGGGCTTAACTGACTTTTAGGGGTCCCTCCCTCCATAATATATTATTAGATTAATCACTTTCTTGCTTAGGCTTAGGTTTAGGCTTAGGAGTCATCTAAATCAGTTTTGCCAAGTGTGAACTGGAGGGAGGAGGCCCATTCCCCCCCACCCGGCGCTGCCGCGGCCGGATTACGGTATGCGCTATCTGCTCTATGTTTGGTGTGAAAATATATTTTTCTTCCCCTCCGCTGAGGTTTTTGAGAGGTCAGAAATAGGGATGCAACCGAATACAAAAATACCGAATACCGAAGCGGGTTTTCGGAACCGAATAATACCGAATTATACCGAATAATACCGAATATTGCTAATTCGCAGGCGCGATTGCAAAATTATACTGTCTCACTAATATTTCTTGTTTTTGCGGAACTTTTTGATGCTAAAAGAGCTGTAGAGATTGACGTATTGTTTGAACGCTATAGATTTATGCATGCCTATAACTAAAACAAGCCCTTTTGGTCGTTCTTTACCGTCAGCCAAGGACCAGTGCAAGATTTGCGCAGGCAAACAATTTCAAAAGGTGCGAGTCAGGCAAAATGTGCGCTCATTAATCATGTGAAGTCACAAAGACACGCCTTGTATGTATCCTCCTATTATCCGCCTCATGGAGGAGATTTCATAAAAAACTTGCTCCAAAGCCTGAGCCTAGTGTAAGCCTAAAACCAAAGCTGAAAGTTGGGTTTGACAGCGGGTTGGGCGAATAATGGGCCTTTTCAGTTATCCGCCATGTGGCAGATAACAGGGGGATATTTACGCGCGAATCACAAAGACGCATATAGAAAGTTGGAGGACGGGAGCATCCAGTACTACTTCCGGAAGCACCGGACCTGGCAGCTTAAGCATACAGCATACATTGGATGAATCGTTTGTTGAAAAGATAGGTGGGGTACATAAAACAAAACGCTTACAGTAGGTAGGTAAAGAAGCGGAAAGCTGACAACGTAGTCTACTGAGAACTGAAAAGGCTAACTGAATATTGTTGTTTATTATTGAGTCAAAAATGAAATTCATCAATTTTTTGTATGAATAGTCGTTGTTTGCCAAAATTTTAGCATAGGAAATGAACAGAGAGATGTAAAAGAAGAAATGTCTGGGTGATTTCTGCACAAATTTAAGCAAAACAGTGCAATTTTAAAGGTTTTACAATATTCGGTATTATTCGGTTTGAAAAATACCGAATTCGAATACCGAATTCGAATAGTACTAATAACCGAATTATTCGGTTCATACCGAATAATACCGAACTTCGGTTGCATCCCTAGTCAGAAATGATTTTATATTTGGAAAATGCGCCTCTAGGAGTTTTTTATGTTTCTAAAACAGGCTCTCCGGAGCGTGCCTATACTGATGCGTCCATCTAGGGGTATTTTTATATTTGGCAAAACAGGCCCCCCGGTCGTGCCCTGTACTGATGCGTCCCCTAGGGGTGCTTTTATGTTTTTAAAACAGGTCCTCCGGAGCGTTCCTATACCGATGCGTCCCCTAGGGGTGCTTTTATGTTTTTAAAACAGGTCCTCCGGAGCGTTCCTATACCGATGCGTCCCCTAGGGGTATTTTTATGTTTTTAAAACAGGGCCTCTGGAGCGTTCCTACACCGATGCGTCCCCTAGGGGTATTTTTATGTTTTTAAAACAGGGGCTCTGGAGCGTTCCTACACCGATGCGTCCCCTAGGGGTATTTTTATGTTTTTAAAACAGGGGCTCTGGAGCGTTCCTATACCGATGCGTCCCCTAGGGGTACTTTTATGTTTTTAAAACAGGCCCTCCAGAGCGTTCCTATACCGATGCGTCCCCTAGGGGTACTTTTATGTTTTTAAAACAGGCCCTCCAGAGCGTTCCTATACCGATGCGTCCCCTAGGGGTATTTTTATGTTTTTAAAACAGGTCCTCCGGAGCGTTCCTATACCGATGCGTCCCCTAGGGGTATTTTTATGTTTTTAAAACAGGGCCTCTGGAGCGTTCCTACACCGATGCGTCCCCTAGGGGTATTTTTATGTTTTTAAAACAGGGGCTCTGGAGCGTTCCTACACCGATGCGTCCCCTAGGGGTATTTTTATGTTTTTAAAACAGGGGCTCTGGAGCGTTCCTATACCGATGCGTCCCCTAGGGGTACTTTTATGTTTGAAAAACAGGCCCTCCAGAGCGTGCCTATACTGATGCGTCTGTAGGGGTACTTTTATATTTGGAAAATTGTCAGGCCCAGACCCAACCCAGGCCTCCAAAAGTCGGTGACGGTAAATACGTAAATGGGAACCGAACTGGAGCTGCCGTTGCACCGTACCTGATAACAGCAAAGGGGAGGGATGTTTGCACTTGCAGGCAGGTATTCTGAAAATAATTGGCATACCGGGTATCGGTATTTATAAAAATTGCAACTACTTGGAGATTTAAGCTGTTCTGTTTTAGTGCTTTTACTACTACTTCTCTGCGAAGTCGTTTAAGCTTCGCGCGCTTTGTGTTGTTTCACATGTAGCAATATTACAGTAACCCGCCGCGGCAGCGCCGGGTGGGGGGGGGAATGGGCCGGGAATCTGAACTGGACTACCTGTAAAACCACTTTTTGGGTTAGGTGTAGCTGGGGGTAGAGTGCGAACAATAGTACCTAAAAAACCCAATACCCAATACCATACATGTAACAGGTCATCCGCCGATGGGGGGAGGGGGGTTGGGGGGGGGCTGGCGCCGGCCGGGCGGGGTCTGAGCCAAAAATTTGGGGGAGGGGGGTGGGCACTAAAAAACGCTCAAAAATCGAGAAAAATCGCAATTTTTGGCCTAAAAACCGCCAAAAATCGCTAATTCGGGCTGAAATACAGCTAAAAAGTGCTGTTTTGCAGGCGATTTTGGCAATTTTTGTGTGTGAAAGTGTAAAAAATTGCACAAATTTGCTCGAAAATTTACTTGCCAGAAAAATCGGAGGGGGGGTCGGTGAAATCGTCTCGGGGGGGGGGGGGTCCCCATCCGTGGGGGGTCTGGCCTAAGTCGGGTGGGGGCAGACCCCCCAGACCCCCCGTTACATGTATGCCCAATACCAATACCTGAGACCCCCAATACCCAATACTTGCGTAGCTGGGCCAAAAATTTCATTTCAGTGGACAGGTACATTGTAGTTGTGTACACAAGATTTTTGGCGCTGCAATTAAAATTTTTAAGAGGCTGGTTGGGCCGCTGCCCAAGCAGGGCGAGAAAATTTTGAAAAATTAGCCTTTCAGAAAGCATTTAGAAGCCGTTTTAGGCGTAAAATTAGCAGAAATTAACAGTTTTGGTACTTAATATTTCGTAATTCATTCGTGTTTCTTACTTCCGGCGATTTTTTCCCTAACTCGGTGTGTTTCTCTAAATTGTGTGCACCACCGCAATAGCCATGGGATGGGTACGGTGCTAGTACATTACGGTGACATTTCTAATGTTGTTTCATTTTATTTTAGATAAGAACAGAGAAATTAATTACTGGTGTAGCGCTTAGGAAACGTACACTAGGAAATTCTACTACCGTTTAGTTGATTAGGCCGTCCATAAACGACGACATTCCAGAGGCGTCGGCTGAAATAGACGACACACCGTGACATCAGGAGGGCGAGGGGTTTGCAGAAAACGACGTCGAAATTTTAGGGTACTTCGATTGCATTATTTTCAATTTAAGTACATTCTGTCAAAGGTTTCTACAATGCAGAAAACCTTCCCAGAGTGGTTGTAGTGATTTATTCTATTGATTGCGCAGTATGCTACAAGAAAACATGACAGTTCTGTATGTACTGCACTTTTATCGGGGGGGGGGTAAACCGAAAACGTCGTCAGATTAGGGGGAGGGGTCCCCTAGAAACGACGCAAGGCCATTTTGGGCTCCGTAAAATCGGGATTTTTTTAACGACGTCGTTTATGGATGGCTCCTTAACGCGAAAACAGCTTACTAAACCAAATCATCGATCAACTTTTTCGATTTTTTCAGATAAATTTTTCAGGTCAACATCGATTTTTCTCTATTTTTAATTGTCCAATTTAGTATTGGGTATTGGGGGGTAAAAACCCCAATACCCAATACCCAATACCTGGAAAACACCCCAATACCCCCAATACCCAATACCAGTTCGCACTCTAGCTGGGGGGAATCAGGAAAGGTCAGAAATGGACTATTTATACAGGGTCCGCCAAAAAAACAACCCAGCAGCTTTTTTGCTGTAGCAACCGCAAATCTCAACCGATTTGAATGAATCCTTTGTTAAATGAAAGATAAATAAATTCTTGAAAGATTGATGTAACGTTTATTAAGATAGCCTGCTTAGTTTCTGAGATATTTGTCCTCAAAATCAAAACAGAGATTGTGGCAATTAACAATAGTAATAAATAAAGAACAACCCAGCAGCTTTTTAACTTTTGCAACCATGAATCTCAACCGATTTGAATGAATCCTTTTTTGAATGAAAGACTGATAAATTTTTAAAAGGTTGGTCAATTTTTGTTGAGTGAGATTCATAGTTTAGTTCTTGAGATATTTGCCTTCTAAGTCGAAACAGATTTTGGCAAAGAACATGAGCGATTCCGTTGCATTTCATAATAAAGCAGATTCCTACTGCTGGGGCTAACGATACATTAGTCACAGGGAAAACGTCTTTTGAGATAAGGTTACTACTGCGATCTGTTAACGTACAGTTACAGATCGCATAACAAGATCGCATTTAGCGTAGTAACGAATTGATAATGTGGCGCGGCGCCTCTGACTGATGATGCGTTAAATGTGATCTGCTAATGTACATTTACAGATCATCTGCAACAATCACATTAGCAGATCACGTTAACCGTGCTACAACAGTCAGCACTGCGTTCTGGAATGGCTTTGGTTGATTCGTATTTAACGCATTTAACGTATTAACGATGTGCTAATGAGATCTTTGTAGACAGACCGTCTTACGATAGTTAAATACGATGACAAGCTACGGTTAATGCGGTTACAAGGCACGGTTAATGCGATGACAAGCTACGGTTAATGCGATTACAAGGCACGGTTAATGCGATCTCTAACTGTACATTAGCAGATCGCAGTAACCGTATCTCAAAAGACGTTTTCCCTGTGAGGGTTGAAGTAAACCGAGTTTCTGTGTCACCAGTAAAGCCTCCAATAGCCCTTAGCAGTAACAGGAATCCGTTTTATAACGAAGTGCAGAATAATAAAAGAAATCCCTCTTATTCACTGCCAAAATCACTGTTTTGAGTTTGAGAGCAAATATCTTAGGAACTAAGCAGAGTACATTAATCAAAATTTCAGCAGTCTTTTAAGGATTTATTTATCTTTCATTTAAAAGGATTCGTTCAAATCGGTTGAGATTTGCGGTTGCTACAGCGAAAAATCTGCTGGGTTGTTTTTTTTGGCGGACCCTGTAGATTAATTATGTAACTTATGACTATGCGACTCCGAACGTGCCCTATACTGATGCGTACCCCTAAGGAGACCGAACGTGGGGTACCATTTATGGTACCGGCACCTTATAAGGTGCCGGTAGCATATGGTGCCACTAGCCTAGGTACCGGTACCATATATGGTACCTTCACCTTATGTGGTGTCGGTACCATGAACGGCGTTAAGTGCCTGACTGTCCTAGGTGAGTTAGTTTCAGTGCAACCCTCCATCCAAACGAGCCAGAGCCAGAGCTTGCTCATCAGACAAGGCTCAGCAGTCGAACAGCACCAAGTTCGCGCTGGGTCCCGAGCACAGTTTCCGTCGCGACCCGTCCAAGTGTCACATTCTAATCGCAGTTACCGGTAGTGTGGCCACGATCAAACTGTCTGAGTTGATCTCCGAACTGATCCGTCAGTCGCCCCCGAACAGAGTTCTGATCAGAATTGTGGCCACCCAGTCGGCGTTGCACTTCTTCAAGCCGGAGGATTTGGAGTTTCCTGTATATGTGGACCAGAATGAATGGCAGATGTGGCAGAAACGCGGAGACCCGGTGTTGCACGTGGAATTGAGGAAGTGGGCCGATCTTATGGTTATCGGTCAGTAACTATGCTCTCATTTTAACAACACTTGCTTGGCAAACTTTCTATAATTGATTGTACAGGCTGGGACATTTCACTATCGCCGGTTTGGTTTTGCGATAACTGTTTGTGTTCGTCAGTCAGTTTGCCTGAATTTTTAATACAACGTGCAGAAATCGTCAGAATTTTTACTCTGAAGAACTTAGTCATGTCTGTTACTTCAATCAATAGTTAAGCACTTCCACGTGTTCACTTTGTCGGTGGACACATGTTAGTGCATAACTACTTGTTGAAGTGATAGACTTGGCTATGTTTTTCGAAGTAAAAATGCTGACGATTTGTGCATGTTGTTTTAAAATTTCAGCCAAATTGATTGACGAAACCGGTGATAGAGAAATAGCCCACCTTGTATGATGATCTCACCACGTCCTACACTAATAAAGCCTTTGTCTTGCCTACGTTTTAAGCTTAGAAGGCTTAGGCTTATAGTCAAACGGGCTACCAAATATGGTGCCAACCACTAACAGTTAGTAGTGTTGCTATTTTCAGTAGTGTTGTTAGGCTCTTTTTTTTTAAAAAAAAAAGGCTTTTTTTTTTTAAAAAAAAAGCTTTTTTTTTTGAAGGCCCATTTCGAAAAATTTTTATTTTATTCACAGTATGGAAATTTTGGGGGAAAATCGCTGAATTTAGCATCAGATATACATTAGCAGTGCAGTTCTATCAATTTCTTGCCTATTCTAAGCCTAATGATAGGTTTTGAAGGGAAGCCGCCACTCTGTGAGCAATGCTTCAGGTAGAATGTCGACTCTCAGGCTGTAACACTATGTTTGAACCAAAGTATCAGCTTTTGTATTTAAAGTTGCTTCTGATGCATCCTTGCATCTCCTACAAGCTATATTTCATGTTCGGAAAAAATTTTGAAAAAAAAAATTTCGAAATGAAAAATTTTCATAAAAAAAAGCTTTTTTTTTGGCTTTCAAAAAAAAATTTTTTTTTACAACTCTAATTTTCAGTGCCTGACTGTGGTTTTAAAGTACTGTAAAGCACAGCATTTTGCTGCCATACATGGACCGGGAGTGATGGGTTTTACCCTGATGGGGATAAAGGGGGTAGGAGAGGAGCGCGTCCGATTTTTGGCTTAAATCAAGGTTTTTTGGGTTATTTTTCGTTAAAATATAGGCTATTCTGAGCTCATTTACTATTTATTTTATATATTGGCTATTCTAGGCATACTGTTAGCATAACTTTCTATACAAAATTCTTCCAAAAAATTCCTGAGGTGGGTAGTGGCCAGCTGAGGGGGGGTAGGTCAGAGCTTGAGGGGTCAACCCCTTTGCCCATGTCTGTGCCTCAGGTGTTACCACATGGTAACGGTTGCGTTAAATCATTCGATTAGTTATCCTACTCTGTCCGTTTCATGAATGATTGATTGCTTTCAGCGCCCCTGGACGCTAATACGCTGGGCAAGATGGCAAATGGTCTGTGCGACAACCTTCTAACGTGCGTTGCGCGTGCGTGGGACCCCAGCAAGCCGCTGTACTTCTGTCCCGCCATGAACACCTACATGTACGAGCACCCGCTCACCTTCAAACACTTGGAAGTGCTGAAAAACCTGCTCAACTACAAGGAGATCCCGGCCATTGAGAAGGAACTGATTTGTGGCGACAAGGGCTACGGCGCCATGGCGCCCACCACCATGATTGCCAGTGTGCTCGCGAGCGAAGTTAAGAAACGGTTCGCTTTCATCTCTGTCAGCTATTGAGTTTGAACTTTGATAAAACAATCGCTTTATTGTTGTAACTTTTTGTCCTTTCGGACTAGGAGTAGCCAACTGCTATAGAGCAGGAAGAGACACAGCCTCCTTAACAATTTTTCGCCTTCGTAACTTCTTTTCTGAACACGGTTCTTGTGCGTTTAGCGTAGAGGCCATCCGGCGAAGGCCTGCTGAGCCAAAAATAGAGCGCTGAAGAAAGGTTCATAGAAAACTAAAATACCTCAAAATCGCGATCGCTTAATCACTGGTAGCCTTCTGATCAGGTTTACATGGTTTACAGATACGTAAAGACTTTTATTAAATCAGAAGAATCAAACGCATGGATGGATCGATTGTCCGGGCCGGGCCGTAGCCCCTGCGTTAGGCCACCTATGGGCCCAATACGCACACCCACATCCTGCCCTTCCCTTAGTGCCTTCGCTACTAGCCTAAACACATGCTCGGTGTGAGTCTGGGCGGGTCTCAGTGTAGCTGTCCCCGTTCCCGTATGTCCCAAAACATGTGTGGTTGCTATTGTAGCTTTAGGTGGCTTAGGCATATCCAGTCGGTTCCCATTTACCTACTCGCTGTCACCAGCTTTCGGTGGTCTGGGTGGGGCTTTGTGCCGACCACAAGAAACTTGTCCCACCGAGTATATGAACGGCCGGTCGGGGGTCTGAGCCCAAACTCTATGGAAAGGGGTTGGCATACACGGGCCGGAAAGGGGGCTTTCAAGAATTTTGTCGACGTATTTTCTGAGAAATTTGGCGACCTTTCTTGGGAAAAACGGAAAATTTCGGTTGTTGTTGTATCTACCCAGGAACAATTGACGGCTTCTTCCTCTTAAGCTTGGAAAATCAGGCGGCCGACCCATCTTCGACACTAGCTTTGGTTCAGTTCAAACTGATTTCCAGCGGGAATCCAGGAGGCAGGCGTGAAACCAGAGGCTTGAGTCCGAAGCCAACAAACACAACAGCTAACAGGAACAAGCTGCGTGCCCGGGAAAGGTGTTATCATTTGAGGACTAGCCAGGGTCGACCTGGGGCCGTACTTATAGTCCACTCTGGATTGACCCCGGAGGGTATGCAGAGATGCCCCTGAGGCGGTAACGTTGGAAAATTTCTGTCAAAACCCCCTCGCTGGCCCATACCCAAAATTTTGGCCATCTTATTAGATACCCCTCCTGATTTTCCCGGCCAATAATATAATCAGGGTTGGGTACCAAAACGCTCAAAAATCGCAATTTTGAGTTAAAAATCGCTAGTTTTTGGCTCAAATACAGCTAAAAAGTGCCGTTATGCAGGCGATTTTAGTATTGAAATTCTAAAAAAAGTTTGATTGCTAAAAAAATTACTTGCCAGAAAATCGGAGGGAGTGCGGTCAGAAAAATTGTCATGGGGAGAGGGCAGACCATCGTTTTTACATGTATTCTAAGAGTTCAACATAATCCTGAGGTAAAATTGGATAGACCACTTCTCAACTGCATGGGAACAAACCACCTGGACAGAAAACTTTAATGCAACGTTTCAGTGACACAGTCGGTCACCTTCTTCAGGCAGAGATCTCAAAATTTGGGTAATTACCTAGTTTTCTGTCCAGGTGGTTTGTTCCCATGCAGTTGAGAAGTGGTCTATCCAATTTTACCTCAGAATGAATGTCAACCACCGCAGTGATGAAAGTCTCAAAAGTTATCAACATAATCCTTTTATTCACTCATTCACCAACAAAGCCCTCAATTTGTCTACATTATGCGCGGGCACTTTGCGTAAAATCTCAGTTCTCTGTGCGTCTCTCTCTACACAGTACCAGTGAGAGTTGTGGAAAACGTCCAACAACTGCAGCACCAACTGACTCAGCCGATCGCTCTCAGTCACCAGCTCGTCTCGCACGTCGTTCGGCGACTCAGACTCCTGAGTCAGGTAGAAAGCGGCGGCCATATCGTCCACGGCAGGACTCAGTTTTTCTGCGCACTCCCCGAATCGGTCTATGCTGCTTACGGCCGCTGAGTTGGACAGAAGGTCGGGCTTGACTGAGATTGCCACCGACTGACTGACCTTCTGGATGCTTGCCTTAGTGCACTTGGCCAGTGCTGAAAGGTATTCGTATATCTGTCAGGCACTTAACGAACTTTATGGCACCATTATGGTACGAAATTTAAAGGGAACGGTAGCTTATGGTGCCAGTATAAAAACCACCTACCAGTACCAAGGCAGGGGTACCATTAGCGATCGACCGGAATTCCGGTTCCGGTTCCGGTTCCGGCCGGAACTGGCGGTTCCGGTTCCGGTCCGGTTCCGGTGAAAAAGGGTACCGGAACCGGAACTTTTTCATTCACTATTTTCGATGGATATTCAGTTACATCAAGTATTATTGCGTCTGTTTAATAAAGTGCACAGCTTGAATTTGCATGAATGGGGAGAAATTATGCAGTTTTCCATGTTATGCATCATTAGAAGTGCCACTAAAGACAATTTTCGGTGAAATTATGCAGTTACAGGCAGCGTTTAGAGCTGTATTGTCGTTTTTGAACAGGTTTCTCAACTGACTTAAGGTGCAAAAGTGGAAAATTTGTTGTAAGTATCTGTACTAGCATGCTGGACCCATTTAAGACGATTTTCAAAAAATTTTTTTTTAAATTTTTAAAAAAAACAAAAATTTTTGGCCTTCAAAAAAATTTAACAACTGTGCCTTTAAGGCAGCTAAAAACATCTCCGAAGGTGACAGATCAAAGCTGAAACCTGAAAATGTTGAAAAGCTTCTCTTTCTGAAGTACAATTTGCGTGCTCTTGACTACTGTTATTGAAAAGTCTGTATTCTGTTGTTGATTTGAACTTCTGCTGATGTTTATAACAGGAATTTG
Source organism: Sabatieria punctata (assembly GCA_030248155.1). Lineage (NCBI taxonomy): Eukaryota > Metazoa > Nematoda > Chromadorea > Araeolaimida > Comesomatidae > Sabatieria > Sabatieria punctata. The sequence goes on along the minus strand of JASANB010006133.1, from coordinate 109,282 downwards.
TACACGACGTGCCTATAAATACGTTTCTATAAATTTTGGACCAAATATTGAAAAAGTTCCGGTTCCGGTTCCGGTTCCGGCCGGAACTGGGTGGTTCCGGTTCCGGTTCCGGTTCCGGCGAAAATTTTGGTTCCGGTCGATCGCTAGGTACCATATGGTGCCAGACATGGGACGTGACCTACCCCCCCTCAGCCGACCGCTACCTCCCTCAGGAATCTTTTGGAAGAATTTTGTATAGAAAATTATGATAAAAATATGCCTGGATTAGGTGTAAATGAGCTCAGAATAGCTTATTTTAACATATTTTAATGAAAAATAAGCCAAAAACCTTGTTTTTGCCAAAAGTCGGACTTTTTGGCTTACCACCCCTCAGGCGCTCCTACCCCCCTCAGCAATTGAAAATTCTACCCCCCCCCCGATCAGCCGAAATGCTAGCCCATGTCTATGTCTGTATGGTGCTACTAGGTAGGTATACCAGTAGGGTTCGACCGGACCATACACGGTACCGGTACCTAGGGTCCAACCAGAATTCCGATTCAAAAGTGGTAGTAATTTATCGGAACTTTTGTTAAGTTTTTATGACACCGAACATCATTTATTGCCTACTATTGCGCTTTGTGCTTAGGCAGAAACTTTAGTTGCTAATTACATATCTGGGAGAGCCTCTGATCGACGAGAACGACATTCCACTCAGTTTTTATGTCATTTTAGGCTTGTCTTTTACAGTAGCCCTAATGCATTTTGCGACAAAGTTAGATTTGGTGCCAAAGAGATGCGGGTACGGCAAGTAGGGTCATCTCACGGATCTGGCTGATACAAAAATAAACGTTAAAATAGAGCTCGATCGAAGAACGATGGTGCATGCCCGGCCACCAAAACCCCCCTGGAACCAGAGCTACACTCCTTCAAAGTTAGGTCGGCAGGGTTTTTGGGGTCTGACAGTCTCCATTCAAACGACTACCCTTTGTTCATTTCTTAGGCCGGGATCGCGAATCGCATACGGTTTTGTACCTGTTCTAATGGCCTTTCATTTACTGGCTTCCGATCGCAGATCGGTGGTTAGTGGAATATTTACAGTCAGGCACTTAACGCCGTTTATGGTACCGACACCATGCATGTAACAGGGGGGTCTGGGGTCTGCCCCCCCACCCGACTTAGACCAGACCCCCCCCGGATGGGGACACCCCCCCAGACGATTTCACCGACCTCCCCCCTCCGATTTTTCTGGCAAGTAAATTTTCGAGCAAATTTTTGCAATTTTTTACACTTTCACACACAAAAATTGCCAAAATCGCCTGCAAAACAGCACTTTTTAGCTGTATTTCAGCCCAAACTAGCGATTTTTGGCGATTTTTAGGCCAAAAATCGTGATTTTTCTCGATTTTTGAGCGCTTTTTTAGTGCCCACTCCCTTGGCTCAGACCCCCCCCCCGGCCGGCGCCAGACCCCCCAACCCCCCCTCCCCCATCGGCGTATGACCTGTTGTATGACCGACACCAATATAATATATTATTATGGTACCACCACAGGCCCCGAACGTGGGGTATCATATACATATATACAGGGTGTGTCAAAAAAACAACCCACCAGATTTTTTGCTGTAGCAACCGCAAATCTCAACCGATTTGAATGAGTCCTGCTTTAAATAAAAGACAAATAAATTCTTGAACGATTGGTGAAGCTTTTGTTAAGATACGATGCTTAGTTCCGGAGATATTTGCACTCAAAATCAAAACAGAGATTTTGGCAGTGAACAACAGAGATTAAAACAACCCAGCAGATTTTTTACTGTAGCAGCCGCAAATCTCAACCGATTTCAGTGAGTCATATTTTACATGAAAGATAAATTAATTCTTGAAAGATTGGTGAAGCTTTTGTTAAGATACGATGCTTAGTTCCTGAGATATTTGCACTCAAAGTCAAAACAGATTTTGGCAATGAACAAGAGCGATTTTTATTATTCTGTTGCACTTCATAATAAAACCGATTCCTACTGCTCAGGGCTAACGTAACGAGGTTTTTCTGGTGCCACACATGCTTGGTTACTTCATTTGTAAAAGTCTTGTTGCCCCTCAGCAGTAGGAATCCGTTTTGTTGTGAAGTGCAACGGAATCGCTCTTGTTCACTGCCAAAATCTCTGTTTTGAGTTTGAAGGAAAATATCTCAGGAACTAAGCATCGTATCTTAATAGGGCCTTCACCAGTCTTTCAAGAATTTATTTATCTTTCATTTAAAGCAGGATTCATTCAAATCGGTTGAGATTTGCGGTTGCTACAGCAAAAACTCTGCTGGGTTGTTTTTTTTGACACACCCTGTATATACAGTATACGCAGATAAAAAAAAATGTCCCACCGCTTTTTCGGCCTTCACTCAAACGTTTCGTTCTCAGTCACTTCTTTACCGATTTGGCTCAAATTTTCAGCAAAAATTAACAACATGGTTGGCTAAATATTCCGCAAGTTTAGTGCCAAAATTCCGACTTATACTGGTTTTATGACTAAAAACTAGGAATGAGGGTGGTCCACGCAAATTTATTTTTTTTTCGATAATATAAGGAGTACAGGCCTGAAACTTGCAGGAATGATTGCTGTTGCCATTGGGCATAACATACTAAGCGGGCAGCCCTGTAGCTCAAAGGGCACTAAAATGGGGGAATTTCAAAAACATGAGTGAAAATCCCATAGTTAAGAAATCCGCACCTTCTAGAATCAAAGCACTGAATCTGTTGTTAATCAACACAGATTGTAGCAGGAAGTTCGACAAATAAATGAACCTGATATTTAAGCTCTGTTCCACACCATAGAAACCATCCCTGCAGCGTTTTTTGAAAATTGAAAATCTTTAGAATCGTCATTTTGCCGGTTTTACGAAGAAAAGTTATATTTCTCCATGTTTTTGAAATTCCCCCATTTTAGTGCCCTTTGAGGTACAGGGCTGCCCGCTTAGTATGTTATGCCCAATAGCAACACCAATCATTCGTGCAAGTTTCAGGCCTGTACTCCTTGTATTACCGAAAAAAAATAAATTTGCGTGGACCACCCTCATTCCTAGTTTTCGGGTCATAAAACCAGCATGAGTCGGAATTTTGGCACCACACTTGCAGAATATTTAGCCAACCATGTTGTTAATTTTTGCTGAAAATTTGAGCCAAATCGGTAAAGCAGTGACTGAGAACGAAACGTTTGAGTGAAGGCCGAAAAAGCGATGGGACATTTTTTTATCTATACTGTATATACAGGGTGTGCCAAAAAAAAAACAACCCAGCAGATTTTTCGCTGTAGCAACCGCACATCTCAACCGATTTGAATGAATCCTTTTTAAAATGAAAGATAAATAAATCCTTAAAAGACTGCTGAAATTTTCATTAATGTACTCTGCTTAGTTCCTGAGATATTGACTCTCAAAGTCAAAACTGTGATTTTGGCAGTGAACAAGAGGGATTTTTTTATTATTCTGCACTTCGTAATAAAACGGATTCCTGCTACTGCTAAGGGCTCTTGGAGGCTTTACTGGTGACACAGAAACTCGGTTTACTTCAACACAAGAGTATCATTAGCCCCAGCAGTAGGAATCTGCTTTATTATGAAATGCAACGGAATCGCTCTTGCTCTTTGCCAAAATCTGTTTCGACTTAGAAGGCAAATATCTCAAGAACTAAACTGTGAATCTCAATAGAAATTGCACCAATCTTTGAAGAATTTATCAGTCTTTCATTCAAAAAAGGATTCATTCAAATCGGTTCAGATTCATGGTTGCAAAAGTAAAAAATCTGCTGGGTTGTTCTTTATCACTCTTGTTCATTGCCAAAATCTCTGTTTTGACTTAGAGGACAAATATCTCAGGACTAAGCAGGCTATCTTAATAAGCGGTACATCAATCTTCCAAGAATTTATTTATCTTTCATTTAAAAAAGGATTCATTCAAATCGGTTTAGATTTGCGGTTGCTACAGCAAAAACTCTGCTGGGTTGTTTTTTTTGGCACACCCTGTATATATGGTGCCGGTACCTTTATAATATGGTACCACCACAGGCCCTGAATGTGGGGGTACCATACATGGTGTCGGTACCATAAACGGCGTTAAGTGCCTGACTGAATCTACTAAAATTAATCTTAATCTACAAAAATCTGGTTCCGGTCGAACCCTAGCTAGCAGTTGACAGAAGAAAGACAGACCTACCCAAGCAACAACTCAAAATCTTAGCGTCTTTCTCCTGCAACAGTTGGGAAGACTCCTGTAGCTCTTCTATGGCATCCTGGACGAGTCTGATGCTCTGCAGAGACGCCACTTGGAAGGCGGCTGGGTTGTTCCGAGGTAGACCGGCCATTCCATCGCACAACTCCCACAAAGTGCCGGTTGATCTCAGCTGTAAGCTCGGTTTGCGCGACTTCACTGCAATAACCAGGTCGCAGAGTGCTTTCACGATTTCCAGCGACCTTTTCACTACCTGAAACAACGATTTGAGAGAGAAAAGCGAACTAAAACTAAAATGTGTCTAAAATATGGACACACTTCGTTTCGCCGCCATTTCTGTTAATTTTGACCGGACTGGCTCAGTGGCTCGGCGGTTCAGCGAACTTGATCGAAAATTGCAGAAAAGGCAGCACAACGAAATGTGGGATCAGGAGGTGTAGCTGGTGCGAAATCAGGAACCGATCCCAAACAGAAATTAATGTTTTACTGATCATAATTAATTATAGATTAACAAGTTTTATCGACAAATACCGATTATCGATTATTTTTTGGCGAAATTCCAAAATTTCAAAATTGTCCAAATATGGTCATGTTATATATCATTTGAAAGCCCTTCGCCTGACCAGTCTAATGATCACTACATCAGCATAGGGCACGCCCCGGGGGGGCTTTTTGCCAAATATAAAGGTACCCTGCAGACGTATCACTAAGCATACATGTAACAGGGGCGTCTGCCACCCACCCGACCTAGGCCAGACTCCTCCGGATGGAAACCCCCCTCCCTAAGACGATTTTTTCGACCCCCTCCGAGTGACATAATTTTTTGAGCAAATTTTTGCGATTTTTTGCAATTTCAGACACAAAAATTGTCAAATGCCTGTTTTACAAATATAAAAGTACCCCTAGATACGTATCAGTATAGAGCACGCTCTATAGTTGTATAGTGATAAGGAAGTTAATTAATATATAGTCCATTTCTGACCTTCCCAGATTCCCCCACCAGCTACACCTAACCGGAAATGTGTCCATATTTTTAGACCTCCTGTAGCTATTGTTACCTGCTGCATACATAGTCCGCCAAACGTGCAAAATGCGCGAGCTAAATTATCATGAAACAGTTTTGAAAGAGCCACCACCGGAGTTTGAACTTGTTCGACCAACTTCACCGCTGCCTGACCTTCCGGAACGGGCGGTTTGTCGAAGGCCATAGCAAAGACAGTGGTCTGCTTGGAAATCTCCTTAATAATCCCGTCGAACTGACTCCAGAAAGCTGGGCCCTCCTCGGACAGACTGAGAGCGGACATTTGGGTTTCCATCATCTGGAGGGAATTCTGTTTCAGTTGGCCTTGGACAGAGAACAGCACATGCAACAGACTGTCGAACGCATCTAGTGTCGCTTCGTCGGTAAGCATTTCGGGACAACACTCCTCCTACAATCAAAAACTTCAGCGATACTCTTTCCTTTCTTTTCCCGATTTTTTGGTAATATGGAATCGGACCCGGACTCCCGGACCCCCACCGAAGTTGTAAGTAACCCCAGCCTGGTACGGAAAAATGGTTCTTAGATTCGGAACCCCACCCGGGGTCCGTAGTTTAATTTTCACGAAATTTTGTTTGCAAAACCATGGACCACGGTATACACATGGACACGAAGCTGAAAATTTCCCGTATACCACAGTTGCGCGACCCCGAAAATCGACCGAATCAACAAACTGGTGCCTAATCGAAGAAGTACAACGAACGGACAAGTAGCATAGAGATGTATTTCAACTGTGGCACTGCAAGCAATAATACAGTCAGCATCAGCACGAGATTTTCACCAAAACAGAGACCAGATGCAGAAATTTGCACAGACACCGACGAGATCACACAAAAACGTATCGCAGTAAAACATTTCTAGACTTGAGCTTATAAGCCTTATTAACAATATTCATCTTACTAGAGCTATCAGACAACTTCTTGACAAGATTTTAGCACAGGCAATTACCTATTTTCGAAATCAAATACGAGAAAACTCATGACCCCGACGGCATGAGAAATCAGTGCCTAAAATGTGATCAACCGGTTGTTCTTCTTCCAAAAGCAACAGCACAGCTTCAACGAAAGTGGCTTTAATGCTGTGGCACTGCAATAAACAATGATAAACGTTGCTATTAACCCGGTCGTATGTACTGCCGCCTCAACCTTGGCGAGAACAAATATCCCCGAGTGACATACCGGCCAAGTAGCGTGAACAACCTACAAGCCGCAAATTGATCAGTGGCGACGCCAGTGCTGATTCGAGTCGACGTGGACCCATTCAGACTTGTTTCACTGCTTCTGCTGCCTGTTCGACTGCACCGACCGCCGACAAGCGCCGACATCGCCGGAAAGGACAGTAACTGTTTTTTCTCTGTAAAAGAAAAAGACGAACACTGATTTCCGACTTTTTGGCAGTAGTGGTTTTTCTGCAGTAACTGTTAGCGGTAGAAGGCAGGTATTCAAGGGCAGATCCGTCCATTTTGTTTGTCAAACGACCGATTGGGCTCAAGTTTTGCATGATGGCAGAAACAAACAGAGTTCAGCTACCCCCACCCGACAAATATTGGTCGCATCCCGGCGAACAACCTAGTTTGGCTTGGCTATTGTGGGAGCGCATTTTTTCTGCTTATTTGACAGCCGTTGATGCAGCTCGACCAGCAACTCGTAAATTGGCTGAGGGCGATAAGAAAGATTTTCTTCTTTCTTATCTAGGTCCTGCTGCTTTGTCGCAATTTGCAAGTCAAAAAGAATTCACTGATCCAACTGTCACTTACAACGATTTTCTGAAAGCAGCTCGCAACCTCTTCCACCATCCAATCAATCCAGTGCGAGCGCATTTCGAATTTCTCCAACGCACTCAGCATTCCAGCGAGTCAGTGGCAGATTTTGTTCGGGAATTGCGGTTGCTCTTGCAAGAATGCACATTTCCTCTGGACGAAAACGGCGTCATCACAGTAGCATCTTTGAGTGACTACTTGCTGGCAATCCAGGTCACAAAAGGGTTGAGCAGTAGGGAAACACAAGAGAAGATTCTAGCAGAAAAAACGGTCGATTTGACGCGATTTCTCGAGATTGCACAGGCAGACGAAACAGCGCGCCAAGATGCTGTCACGATTTCTTCCAATCCAGGGCAGATCAGCGCGGCTCAGTCTTGGAATCCTCGCAAGTACAAGAAGACTGCTCCAGAAAAGGGGACCAAAGCTTCAGCTGCGAAGAATTCCAGTGCAGGAGGAGAGAAGGGCCAGAGTGACACTCAGACCTGCTCAGCATGTGGTAGAAGTGGTCACCAGCCTAGAACGGAATCCTGTCCAGCTAGAGGACAGAAATGTCGATCTTGTGGAAAAATCGGGCACTACAGCAGAGTGTGCCGATCCAGCCAGAACCGGAACCGGACGATCAGACAACGTGGTGTCACATCCAGAAGAGGTGGACAGTCCAGCGTTCGCAGTCTGCATCATACACTCCAGTGTGAGGTGTTTATCAAGTCGGACCGGGACAAACCAGAAAGTCCGCTGTCGATGTTGGTAGACACTGGTTCAGACGTTACTGGCATTACCGAGGCAGAGTGGGACAGACACTTCCAAGGCACAAGTGTAGAACCTGCTGCCGCACTCACCAATTTCGACAATTCAACACTCGCAGTGCATGGTCAGTTCAGAGCACAGTTAACCTGTCGAGGGCGAACCATACAGCTACCGGTGTATGTGTTCAAGCAGGATTGCAACAATACATTGGGTATGGATGCGTTGCGCGCCTTGGACAATGTGTGTATCGTCATCGACTCGAATACAACACAGGTCTCCACACCAAAGTGTGCTGCTGCTGAGAGCTACTGTTGTCAAACTGGCAGCAGTAAGGGGAACGGGAAAGCGAAGCAGAACAAGCTGAAGCAGAACGGAAATGGCAAAGCTAAGCGAAACAAGCCGAACCAGAATTCAGATCCTGCCGAGGGCTGCAGTCGGTCTGAAAGGACTGATTTGCGAGCACCACCATGGCTTCAACGTTACCAAGTTGGTCAGCGTGTGCGTGTCAAACGCAGCCACACACCAAAGGGTCAAAGTCCCTGGTCGCGCAAGATCCTGATTGTCTCCAAGATGTTGGGCCAATTCAATTATCGTTTGTCAGATGGCCAGTTGTGGAACGCACGCAACATGCAGAGAGTACCAGAGATGCCTCGGGCCAAGGAGCCATATGTTGTGGAAACCAGTGCAGTTCCAATGGCTGCCCAACAAGAGCCAGCACCGCGCCGATATCCTCAGCGTCAGCGCAAGGGTGTGGACCGCTATGGAGACTGGGTGTACTGAAGACACCACTTTTAAAAGAAGAGGGTGGTTGATGCGTCCGGCACATATTTGCATAATGCGCCGCCCCTTCTGCATGCCTTGCTGTAACTGCAAGCGAGCGCACGGCAGCCAAATCCATTCTAAAACTCTCTCTCGCTGCCTCCTGCCGTGCGTCTCGTACAGTCAGTTGTGCGTGATAGTTAGTGGTTGTTCGCCTCCCTATATGTGGCGATAAACGTTGCTATTAACCCGGTCGTATATACTGCCGCCTCAACCTTGGCGAGAACAAATATCCCCGAGTGACATACCGGCCAAGTAGCGTGAACAACCTACAAGCCGCAAATTGATCATAATGGCGAATAGAGAGTCTGCTCAGCCATGATACAGGAATAAACCAGCCAGGCTTTCCAGCAAACTCCGAAGGCAACAACGCTGGGCACAACCAAGCCACCACGGTTGACCTGATCTATCAGCTGACCTATTTTTTGCGGATCGCTGTTCTTGACACTCAGCTCAGGCAATTCATCAACGTCGGCGTTTGGATCAAACAGAATGTCTTTGCAGACAACGCATTTTGTAAGTCTGAGAAGCGACTGCACCAAAGCACCGCAGACATAGAAAACAACGTTAGCGTCCGTGCAGTAATGGTCAGATTGGTTTGGCTGTCCCATTATTATTTGACCAACGCGTGAATTTTTTTAGCTCACCGGCCAGTGTCAGTCAACAGGCGAGGGCACCGGAAGTATCTCACCTGTATTAACGTGGATTAATTTTTGATCAAGGAACCAGCTCGAATTTGTCATTCACTATCAAGCAGTTGCCGCGGAGTAAACCAGTAATTTCCACGGGACAATTGGCGATACCAGGAATATCGGCCGGCGTTCTAGTGGGTGGAGCGGAGGTTAGGCAATATCTAAAAATACACATATACTTAAATAAAATGAAAAATCTAAAGATCAGAAATATTCAAACATAAAAGAGCGATAACAGGAAAAACAATGCAAACGTAAAAATAATAATTACCTAGCTCTTTTTTTACCAATGTCTTACACATGTGCCGCGCGGCTAGGAACGTTTCAGAAGTTAACACTGGTTTATCAGACGACTGCCACTCAAATCAGACAGCTTAAAATGAAAGCATTTTACAGGTTTCCGGAGTACCTTAATCGCTCTCTGCTGATCAAATAACCTATACGAACGTGCATAGACCCGTAATTCGTTCCCGTAAAACTCGCCTACTGATTCTGGGAGGATGACAAAAAAGGTTCGAAAAAATCGTGAAAAAATTGTTAAAAACTAACAAAATTACGTTAGAAAATCGTTGTTGTACCGGAATTTGGTTCTACAAAAGATTCCATAAGTCAAATAAACAAACAAACTACCTAACTTGTTCTTCTTTTCTTCTTTTTTTTAATTTTCCTCGGCGGGAGCGTTTAATATTTCGGCTGATGGGTAAACTCACGCGCAACTGCGGTAGAGATGGGTAAATGAAGGTGGTTTCAACTTCGTGTCCATGTGTATACCGTGGTCCATGGCAAAACTTGGGTAATATGGAATCGGATCCCGAACCCCCACCGAATTCGGACCCCTGCGTGGTACGGCCCTCCGATCCGATCCGATTTGCGGGGGCCTTATGGCCTACGATCAGACTCGAGGCCCATTTCGCTACCACCGTGATTCGTCATCTCGGACGTTGCCCTTAGTGCTTCTGGTCTCAATTTCTCTTTGTTGGATTGGAGTGCTTACGTTAATCGTGAACTTTGTCATTCCGGTCACTTCTCAACTTTAGTATTTTGTCGTGTTCATTTCTGTTATTGTATTATACAATGTACACTATGTTGGTGCTACTTTGTCTTTTATAGACACTTGATTCGATTCCGGCTCTGCTGAGACGTTGATTCATGGTGCTTCAAAAATGTCGTTCAAAGTTTTTGACGACTTGAAAAGTAGAAATATTCAAGGTTTCTGACACAACCTTTGTTTGGGCACTTTAATTCATGTGCGACTTGATTGGATATTGCCATGGTGTGTAATACATATTTCCTTGCATAGCGTAAGTACGATAAATCTTTTTAAGTACTTCGTCGTTATTTTATTTATTGGTCTACAGGCGCGCGTACGAATATATTACTGTACTCTGGAACCAACATGATGCTCCTTTCAAGCGAAAGAAATGCAATGTGGTCTCGGTTAATATGTTCAACAACGGCATTTCAATTCCCCGACACCACTAGCAGAGTTCGTGACGGTCAGCACAGCAGCTGCTGTCAGGGGATTTAAAATTTGTCAGGGGATTTGGGACTTATCAAGGAAAATTGCATGCGTCACTACATAAAAACATGCATTCAGTAGGTTGTAGAAAGTACTGTTATTTTACTATAGTATAGTAGAACAAAAAATAGTAAAGTAGTTTAATAATCCTAAGCCTAAGCCTGAACCTGAGCATAACCTTGAAACTGAGGAGGCCTAAAGTTAGGGTGGTCCGGGCCGGGGATGCCGGGAATGGTCGGGCGGGAACCGAGGTCTCCAAGTGTGCCCCCAAAACTCTGCAAACAAAATTTCGTGAAATTAAAACTACGGTCCCTGTTTGGGTTCCGAATCCATAAACCGCTGTTTCCGTTCCAGGCTGGGGATCCGAATTCGGTGGGGATCCGGGGATCTGATTCCATATTTCCTTTTTCTTGCATTTCGTAACGCAGGATGCGTTCTTCGAGTTGCGTTATGCGGTGTCAGGTTAGAGCACGGTGCAAGATTTCCTAACAACTTTTGACGACGATTAACACACTGAAGTACAGCCGCGTCGGTGGCTCAGTGGGTAGCTCGCTGCCTCTGAGTCACGGCGGCCGCTGCATCCCTAGTGGTTGTAGTGGTTCATCCTCTAGGCGTGGCAAGTTTCTTGCTGCAAAGAGTTGGTCGTCGGCACAACGCTCCACCCAGGCCACCGAAAGCTGGTTACAGCGAGCAGATAAAATGGGAACCAACTGGATCTGCCACAGCACCGAAGCCGCTCCTACAGCATGCCAACTTGGAGAAAGAGCAATGACGTCAGGAGTTGTCCACAGAAACCGACTAGGCAGGGGGGCCTCTCTCGCTCTAGGGGCGTCCTAGCGGACGTTGGGAGCCGACATCACCATGACGTCAACGCGCCAGGGACTTTCTTAGTACCTGGCGTCCAACAGCATGGCTAGAGTGGCTGGCAGTGATAGAAGGGAAACGTCCGAGATGACGAAACTACGGGGGTTGCGCAATGGATCGCAAGGTCTGAGCGTAGGGCCGTAAAGGCCCCCCCGCACATCGGATCGGATCACACTGAAGTACCTGAAATCTAAACTAACGTGTAAATCTGAAATACCAGCTCTACTAGTAAATGATTCTACTAAGAAAGCTGAGGAATTTAATTGATTTTTCGCTTCTGTCTTTATTTGTGATGATAGTATTGCACTTTCCGATATTTCAGTTAACCGAAACCCGCTTAAACTAGTAAATATTGGTGTACAAACGGTTTCTGATCATATACTAAAGCTAAAGCTCAAAACTAAAGCTTCTTGTGGTCCAGATAATTTTCCTCAATTGTTTATTCGGAATATAGCTGCAGTGATGGCCGAACCATTGGACCGTGTGTTCAGATTTTCCTTTGCATCAGGCGTTGTTCCAGATCAGTGGAAGATATCTAAGATTATATACCAATTCACAAAAAAGGGACTCTGTCGGACCCAAAAAACTACCGTCCGATTAGCTTGTTGTGTGTATGTAACAATGTTATGGAGTCAATCATGATTAGAGAAGAATTGGTAGCCTTTTCAGAGAAAAACCATCTTAAATCTGAAGCTCAACATGGATGGTTTTTTTAGCAAAAAAGTCTACTGTTACGCAATGTTTTGGTAGCATTTGGAGAGGGAGCAAATGCGTTTCCCTTATTTATGTCGGAGTTTGACCAAATTTGAAAAAATGCCAAAAGTGGGTATTTTTTCGGCCATACTTTTTAGCGTAACTTTTGTATTTCGGAACCGGTACCTTATATGGTACCACTACAGAACCCAAAGGTAAAGATACCATATCCGGCACCGGTGCCTTATATGGTATTACCAGTGGGGAGACCTAGGGGGTCCCTAGGTCCGATACCTTATATGGCGTTAAGTGCCAGACTGATATATAGTAGCCGGGCACTTTAAACTAATTCAATTTTATTTTCGCAAAACCCCAAGTGCCGTATAGAGTACCCGGGTGCTATAAACAGCACTATTGTCTTGCACCTAAAAGTGCTCAAAATAGCTGAAATTGTTTTAAGCGAGCATAGAGAAAGAGAAGCGTCCGAATGATGTCAGTCGGTTTGGTGCATAGCATCAAATGTCTAGGGACTAGTTTGCTCTCTGCATTATCAGATAGGTTACCAACACCAGCCTAAGCAACTAAGCAACACACTTGGGCGTTTGGTGGTAGCGGTGTTGTCGAGTTAGTTTCAGAGCCGTTCATTCCTGGTACGGTCAAGTCTCAGTATTCAAACTCGAAATAAAAAGCTTGTCCTAGGGCTGGCCGTTGGGTTGGCACACCAAAGCACTGCTTGATCAGTTATTGTAGAGCTGCAAGGATTAATGGATCGGACGCTCCTGTCTTGAGATACGGCCTTCTGAAAATCGGTCTCCCTCCGTTTTACTATGGGGCGAAAATTTCCAAATCGAATTATTCGCTTCTTAATCGGAATTCCTACTAAAAATTTGAATTTTGCATTGAGCTAAAACTCGATCGTGCCAGAGAGCGACTCTCTAGGCGGAAGTAGACTTCTGTCATCTGGGTGGTAAGCACTGACGCTTTCCAAATCGCTATCAGCACTTGCCCAGTCTGTCCAAGTCTAAATTGAGTGGATCTAGAAAGTGTAAGTGCCACCCGGGTGGTGCAAGTGCAAATCGGCCGTTATTCCGACGATCGTCAGACATGTTTTCTCTTCTGCTCTTCATCGAATTCAGTCTTCTGAGCATGACTAAAGCAGGTGGGTTCAATTCAGCTAAGCTCTTTCAGTCTGTTACGCTTAGGTTATGAATGGTTGTTTTTTTGTCTGAGAAACTGTGGCACAATTTCAGATTTCAACAGCGCTTGTCAGGCACTAGACGGGGTCACAGGGAAAACGACTTTGTTGACACGGTTGACACGGTCCGCATACACGTGTTTGCGGAGCGTGTCAACCGTGTCTTGTGAGCGTGTTAACCGTGTCATGTCATCGTGTCAACCGTGTCTTGTGAGCGTGTTAACCGTGTCATGTCATCGTGTCAACCGTGTCTTGTGAGCGTGTTAACCGTGTCATGTCATCGTGTTTACATATCGTAAACACGCCCTTGGGTAGGCCGTGTTAACGGACCGTGTATACATATCGTTGACACGTGTATACGGACCGTGTATACATATCGATATCACGTGTTTAGCTCACCTGCTCCCATCACTTGCCTGGCACCGTGGCTATTATTATTGATCCTATGCTCTCTACTGTACAATTTTCTTCCTTTAATTCGAAACATTTGCTCATCAAGCTATTAAAACGCCTTTATCACTGAAATGCTATACAACAGTTCAGATTATTTTTCACTGATGGTAGTCGGCAGGTCGTATTTAAACTACGGCACACATAGAAACATTTCTCTTAGCCCAAATTATTTATAGAAACGATTTTCACCCAAGTGAAACTAAAAATCATTTCAGAAAATTGCTAAAATTATAAATCCCATTGCTTTTGATGATTTTTCCAGCCTCTGACCTTGCAAATGCTTGAGAGCCGGTCTCTGACTTATAAATATGCAATACATTGCTTCTCATGCAATAGAATCCCGCGGCGTTCTCCTCTAAAATTGCAGTAGCCACATGTCTTTGTGCGCACAAAACGTTGGCTCGCGGCAGAAGTATGGAATATTTTCGTTTTCACGGACTTCCACCCGGACTTAATTGGCGAAATAAAACCTGATCGTTTAAAGCAGACTGAAGTGTGGCCTTAAAGATTCCTCCTCTCAACCGCCTTCCCACAGTGTCCACATGTTTCATAATTCGAGTTCATGTCTGCGAGGGCACCAACAAACACACGGGTCTAAAGCATGCATGAGTAGGAATAAGCGAAAGAAACCTGCATGAAATATGGAGCCGGTGACACGGTTAGTTCGTTGCGTTGACACGGTTAGCACGGTGCGTTAACACGATATGAAAACACGGTATGTATACACGTGTTAACGCATCGTGTTTACGGTGTCAACTCTGAGACGCACTCCAGCGTGTATACATATCGTTGACACGGTTTACACGGTGTGCATACACGATGCGTTGACACGTGTATACGTATCGTGTTAACGGTGTCAACAAAGTTGTTTCCCCTGTGGGTGTCGAACAAGAAGTCTCTGCTATTCAGAAACCGGTGTCTGGTGGCAATCAACTTTGGCGTCATAACTCCGTTTGACCAGGCGGCCACTGTTTGCACCGACTTGCCTAATGGGGGCTTGGCCATTGTGCAGGACAATCAAACCTTCGCAGCTCTGATCACCGCTTTCACTGTGAGTAGCTAACAGGGGAGTTGTCTCGAATTCAGATTCAAGATTTGAGACTACAAACTCGGGACGAAAAAATAAGTAGTTAGTGGTCAATTTGTAGTCAGCGGATCTAGTTTGTAGTTAGAGTTAGTTTGTAGTCTCATTTTCCCAAAAGTCAGGTAGTTAGCGGTCTTTTAGTTTGTTAGTTAGTAGTCACTACCAACTAGGTCTGTGTATAATAACGAGGTCTCGTCCTAAATGCAACCCCACTGTAGGATGTGCCCATGTGGGTGGGACTGAAACGTAAGTTGGGCAACGACATAAAGCAGGGCTGGTGGTGGTTCAAGTCGGAAGCAGCCACGTGGCTCAGCTCCACCATAGACGTGCCCTGGGATTTTGCCGATGAAGAACCGGACGGCGTCGGCGGCGTCGTTAGTGAAACCACGTCATACTGCGCAGGGCTGAGCGTCGATTGGCCTGGTCTCGCTGACATCAGCTGTACAGGCGAGGGACTTGAAATTAAAGGCGCCATCTGCGAATACAGTATGTATTGCATATTCCTGCCATTTGTCAACGTCCAACAGATGAAAACAGACTAAAAATATTTTTGCTTGGTTCGGCAAAAACCGGGGTAGCTGGCTACGTTGATCAGTTTGTTTGAGTGCATTTTTTAAAAGATTTGCTTCAGGGCAATAATTATATAAACGTAAACAGATTTAGCAATTGGTTCACTAGTATGCAGATGTAGGATCCATGTTGCAGTGGGTTGGGTTGTGGAAAAGTTCTTGTACAACAACAATTTATTCACATAGGGGCCGTCCATGAACGACGTCGTTCCAGAGGGGGCGGGTGGGGGTCGACTGAAATGCGACGACAGACGACGCACCAGGAGGGGGAGGGGGTTAGCAAAAAACGACGTCGTTTTTTTTGGAATTTTAGGGTACTTCAATTACATTATTTTCAAATTATGCACATTCTGTCAAACGTTTCCGCATACAGAAAAGCTTCCTAGAATGGTTGTAGAGATTTATTCTATTGATTGCACAATATGGTAATAAGAAAACGTGACTACTGTATGTACTGCCCTTTTATCTGGGGGTGGGGTAAACTGAAAACGACGTTGCCGTAGGGCGAGGGGGTCCCCAAGAAGCGATGCAAGGCGATTTTGAGGGAGGGGGTCTGAAAAATCGGGATTTTGGAACGACGTCGTCTATGGACGGGTTTGAGTTTAAGCGATTTTTTAGCATCTTTGTTGGTCTGCCCGCCGCGAAATTTCGGCTCAGGTCATAGACTCCCAACTAAGGACGGACCGGACATACGGATCCGCATCCAATCCAGGCCGGATATCGCATATATCCGATCTGGTGCCCGATCCGGATATTGCGGTACTGGATATTAAACGGAAATTAATCACAATAGTTTAGTATTACTTAGCTGATTTTTGGCTGTTGGCTGGTGGCCCCAACCCACTTGCAGAATGATAAATGCATTTACATGTATTCAAGAGAGCGGAACCAGCCAAAGCTTGAGCTAATCTAATAGGATTTTAGAAAACCCGTCAACTACCAAGTTCAAGGAAGTGAAGAAGGGTCTGCTGCCACCCGCAAGAATGACGGTGGCCAGTCACACGGGGGTGTCGGCGGCCGACTGTGCCATCTTGTGTGTCTCCCACATCCTCTGCGAAGGTTACGTGTACAACTTCAACAGCCAACACTGTGTCTTGGTCGCCTGCTACAGCAGTCTCTTCAAGAATGCTACCGAAAATGCCGCTTACACCAATTTTGATAGAGATGAGTGACTAGACTAGACCCTCTGAGACTGGCTCACCTTTTCTTTCGCTGCTTCTTTTGTTAAATTTTGATTTAGTTTAAGTGGGTTGGGCAATTTGTTTGAGAGTAGGTTAATTTCTAGTAGCTGCAGTGGAAGCAGTTGTGAAACAGTCCTACAGATGAGATTGCTTTTCAGATTGCATAGTCAGCTTTTGTATCAGCGACAGCTTTTGTGTTCAGCCAAATTTGCTTCGTATATTTTGTAAGCAGTAGTGGCACTGCTATATTTGTCATTATTTTCTACCAGGAGGTAGCTTTTTATACGGGAAGGTTGTAACCAAATTCAACGTAGTAACGCCTCTGTCCCTGGTATAGGACTCTGTGGTTGTTGTAACTGTTTGTGGTGAAGCGTGACCATGACGCTTGGGCTTGCGAGTTACCATGTGGCAGTGGCGTATCCAGGGGGTGTAGGGTGGGTACACCCCCTTTGCGGTGGAGGAAGGAAGAGAAAGTCTGTCAAAAATAAGCGAAACTAATGAATTATGTACCAAAACTGTCTATTTTGTGCTCAGAATGCCTTTTAAATGCGTTTTGAAGGCTAAATTTTCAAATATTTCTCGCCCTGGTCGGGCAGAAGCCCAACCAGGCCACTTTAAGCTACTAAAACTTGTAATTTCTGTGAATTTTAAGCCTGGAATGTGTTTTAAACGCGTTTTTAAGGCAAATTTTGCTAAATTTTCTTACCCTGGTTGGGCAGCGGCCCAACCAGGCAGTTCCAAATTTTACACCCCCCTTTCCGAAATCCTGGATACGCCACTGCCGTGTGGCCGAATAAAACAGTTTTGAATTCTGAGTCTTAGGCGGTCGGTTCTATACAACAAGCCGTGAAGACGTCCAAAAAACAAACAAAGAACCGAAAAGAGCTGTTTGGCGGACGTCACAGTGCTGGCGCTGGTAAAGTCTATGTATAGCACAGCACAGTCTATGTCTATGTCTATGCTGGGACTCATAGCAGCCACAATTAGTGTGAGAAATAATGTGGTTGTTGTACCTGCAAAAGCACCTAATCTAGTCTATCTGGGACGTGCCCACCAAATCAATTCGAAGCAACCACAATTGCGAAATTTATGTTCGGTTGTCCGACCCGCTGTCGAATCGGCTCGGTACATGGATTGGTCGGCCTTAAATTTGGTCGTGCATAAACGGTTGCGGTACACTGAAGCATTCGTGTCACCTGTCACTTGAACCGGACTCCCAAGACCTTTACTAGCTTTGCAGTGAACTATGCGGCAACCATTGCACAAGCAAATTGAAGAAAAGTTAGTGAACCACACACAAGGTTGCGACGTTTGGCCAGTGCGGAGCTGGTTGGAAAATTCAAAATTCAGGAACTGACGCGAACGGGTAAGCTCTTCGTAATTACGTTATTCCAAAATGCTAGCCATCCTTAACTTGATATTACATGGTGTCCCAAAAATTTCCCAGATATCATTTCTTTTCGCCAACATTTCCGCAAATTTTCACCAAATTGGCAGAAATTTGACACACACAGGTGCTAAAATAGGGGAGATTTTTGTGTTAAAATTTGGTGGATCAGGCTTGACCCAATGCTGAGAAATTCACGAATATGTAAAATTTGTAGTTTGTAGTCACTGAAACTTTGCACTCATATTCGTCAGTTTCTCAGGATTGGGACAAGCTTTATCCACCAAATTTTAACACACAAAATCTCCCTAACTTGGCACCTGTATTTCAAATTTCAGCCAATTTGGTGAAAATTTGCGGAAAAGGCAGCAAAAAGAAATGTTATGATTTTTGGTACACCCTGTAGGCAACGACAAAAAGTAGCGCACGCAACGAAAACTCCATCCTTTTCACGTAGATTCACAACTGCCTCTGCAGTGCGTGTGCGTATTGTTGCTTTGTGTTGTGTCTGTCTTACTAACCTACCAATGCAGGTGAGTAAGGAATTTAGTCAAGTCAGAGTGTCTGTTGCTCCTGTATTTTGCAGCTGTTCCACAAGTTTCTTTTTCTCGTTCTCTCTTTCACTCCATCTAGACCAGCTCACAAACGATTTCGACGAGTGTTCGAAGAAGTTCTGAAGGAAGGAGAAGCTCTGGTGAAGGCAGCTGACGAAGCGGCCTCGGCAGCTTCACATCTCGTATCCGAGACGCCTCGTGGTATCCTGCGACGTGCCGAGGAACCACGGTTCAAGCAGCCTAAGAGTGTGCGATTCAGAGAGCCATTGGAGGAGGAAATTCCTCACCAGGCTCAACTCGCTCCTACTCTCTCCTTAGAGCAAGTCCGTCTGCCGCAGCGACTGAAGGTTATCAGAAAGGAAGTGGTCAATCTGCTCGAAGAAGCCGGCGCAGCCGCGGCAGCCGGCAGCCGAGTTGACCAGTCAGTTGTGGACGATCTGAGACTGAGGAACCAACTGTTGTTGCAGGAAGTGGACCGCGGGCTCGAGGAAGTGGACACAACTGCCAAGTACGAGAAACACCGCGACCGACTGGTACACTTTCGAGATAGTCTTATTTATAACAAGCAAAGTCGGCTTGATCGATTACCAAAATCGTCCGCTCCTGCCACGGGCGAACACAGCCTTCTGGACACCGAAACAGGTCTGGCCCAACCGACGCAGTTGGGACAGATAACTGAGATAGAAGGTGGGTTGCGCCAAGAAACTGAAGGTTTGGAGCCAGGAGCACAAATGACCGAAGAAGGTTTGCCGAGTGTGGTCGAACATACACGCGACAGACGGCATCAAGCAATTGAAGAGGCAGTTACCGGCCGGTTGTTGAAGAGTGGTGGCAAGCAGAAACGGAAGCGTAGTGCTAGTAGCTTGGCCCAGGAGTTGAAAGTGCAAAGAAGGGGAGTGTCGGGATGGATGGAACTGTTGCAGCCAGAGACTCAAATCCGCCTAGCTATTAGAAGAAAAGCGGGTGAATCGATGGGGCTTCATCGGAAGGAAGGAAAAGTTGCTCAACCCGATGGAAACTAAAAATGGGCAGAAACCGATCTAACATCGGGTTCTTTGCTTCTGTGTACTGTACTGGTGTTACTGTATATCGGCTTCTTTCAATAAACCGTTTGCGCTGTACTGTTCAAAATTCAAAAGTATATTTTGTAGTCAATTTGTAGTCACTAAATCTAAATATGTAGTGGTAGTCATTTTATAGTCTTGATGACATCATAAAACCTCAGAAATTAGTAGTTAGTGGTTAGTAGTTAGTAGTCACTACTAATAGGTCTGTTCACAAGACACAATAAGTTAGCTGTATCGATTTTCAGAAGGCCATATCTCGGGACTTTAGCGTCCAATCCACTAGTCCTTGTCCTTGGCAGTTGAAATATAATTCATAGGTGCACCAAATTACAGCAGTCTGGTACAAAGTGTGTCAATTTTAGGCTCTGGATACTCAGATTCGATCGACTCAGAGAGGGACTGACTCTTAAATTAAAAGTAAGCAGAAAATAGAAATGTTTCAAAATGCCAATTTTTAAAGCTCAACAATAAAAATAGCTTTTATTTTCAAAATTCATACCAAATTTTCAAAAATTTAATAAGACAAAGCAAAATTAACGGGCCGGACTGGGCCGGGCCGGATTTTGGGCGGGTCAGGCATGCCTCACCTGAGCGGCCTGCCGGGCCGGATCAAGCCCGAAAAATGGTGCCCGTACTCATCTCTAACCTCTTGCATCGCTGGCGGACTCACCAAAGCAGAGACCACCAATTCAACCAATCGGGTTGCCCGATCCAACAAATCCCTAATCTCACCAACAAGCGCCCCCGATGAAACGAAGCGGGCATGTTTCTCTTATGTTGGCTGCGTGTACAATCAGTGTCCCTTTGTTTTCGGCGGTGTCGGCAGAGTGAGGCTGGAGGTGGATTGGCCAGTAATTCTTGTGAAGTGTTCTCAGAGGGCACTTGAACGTTCCTGCCATGGCTGTCCACACCAACGGTCGGTCACTGCGCGGTTCTCATTGACGGCTGTGTATTTTTGATCAAGGACCAAGTGGACGAGTTGCCGATTGAACGTGCTCAGTGGCTGGCTGCTGGTTGGCCTCCTAAACCATTTGCTCTGTCGGCAGCCAGTAGTCTGGATGGAATGGTCTATGTGACTGGCGGGCTGAGCACCAGATATTATAACTCTTGCTCGTTTGTCTCTCGGCGTGGCGTCTGGGACTGTGTGGCCATTATGAACCATGGTCGCTACAAACATGGCATGGTGACTGCGGGAGACAGGTTGATTGTGATGGGAGGATGGAATGTAGTGGCAAGTAGATCGGTGGAGGAGCATGATTGCAGAGCTGACCGGTGGATGGAGACGGAGCCTACCTTTGAAGGCGTTCTGATGCTTTCACTCTTCTACACTCATCTGCGATTTGCTGTTCTTAGAATTTCAACGCAGCAATTCAGGTTAATTTTGCTTAGTCAGTGTGACCGTCGTTTTAGGTTTAGTTTGTTTTTTCTGACTCTGAGCCGAACCACATTTAGTTGGTGGCTGATGTC
Source organism: Sabatieria punctata (assembly GCA_030248155.1). NCBI lineage: Eukaryota > Metazoa > Nematoda > Chromadorea > Araeolaimida > Comesomatidae > Sabatieria > Sabatieria punctata. Next base: position 88,000 of record JASANB010006133.1, on the reverse strand, counting down.
TTGACGGAATCAGCTACGTACAGTCTGTGCGTATGTTATCAGGGTACGTTCCAGTGGTTTTTGAATGTCACGGAATCTAAGTATCGTTGTTGCAAATTGAGAATTTTCCGTATGCAGTAGGCTAGCAATCAAAGTACAGGGTGAGTCCGTGAGTGGGGTTTCGGAAGCTCAGAACTTTTTTGTTGGTGGACCGAATCGGCTGATTTTTTGATATGATGTGTGGACATACTTCGCATTTTACTGATTCAGATTTCAACAAATTCCACCAACTACACTAGTTATGCACTTCAACGTGCAGAGAGGAGGAGCTCGTTAGTCTTTGGTTGCTGGCCACGGCAGTAACAGAAAGGAAATCATGCCTCAGAACGAGCACATAGAGTTACATCGCAAACGGCACGGCCGTCGACTGGACCATGACGAGCGACTACGCAAACGTCAAGGCCGACTGGCGCACGACCGTTCTCAGAAGGCCAAAAAGTTGCGGGGTCTGAAAGCCAAACTCTACAACAAGGAGCGCTATGCCGAGAAGGTTCAGATGCGAAAATTACTCAAAATGCACGAAGAGAAGGAACAGAGTGGCAGCAGTAAACAGGACGCACCCGACGGTGCTGTGCCCGCCTATTTGTTGGACAGAGAACAGCAGACACGTGGCAAAGTGCTCTCTAATATGATAAAACAGAAACGGAAGGAGAAAGCTGGCAAATGGGAAGTTCCACTACCAAAGGTAAAGGCGGTGAGCGAGGCAGAGGCGTTCCGCGTGGTCAAAACCGGAAAAAGCAGAAGAAAGGCTTGGAAGCGCATGGTGACTAAGGTCTGTTTTGTCGGGGAAGGATTCACTCGCAAACCGCCTAAATATGAGGGAATTATACCGCCCATGGGTCTGCGTTTCAAGAAGGCTCACGTGACTCATCCCGAACTACAGACCACCTTCTATTTGCCGATAATAGGTGTGAAGAAGAACCCCACCTCAGGAACCTACACCAATCTAGGCATTATCACCAAGGCAACTATTATTGAGGTTAATATTTCGGAACTCGGTCTGGTCACGCAAGGAGAAGTGGTCTGGGGCAAGTACGCTCAGGTTACCAACAACCCCGAAAACGATGGCTGCATTAATGCCGTTCTGTTGGTCTGATCCGAATCCAAACGTGACCGCCACTGTTTTCGATCACTTTCTTCAGCCTTTGGTAGTACACCAGCAGTGTTGCTTGAAAGACACATTTTCGAGTTTTGTTGCACACAGTTCGCTCTTCCTCAGCTATTCACGCCACCGGTGGATGCTGCGATCGCTCGGGGGCTCGCGTTCTCTCCCAAATTCCAGGCAGAACTTATTCTTCACCATACCGTGTTTTGTCTACGCAAACTATGCCGCACATTTTGCACGATTTCACCGAAAAAGCCATCACAACTGCTAAAAACGTCGGATTGTGTTGGAAACTGAATGAAGTATCAATCCGCTATGGTTTAAGAACGTTATCATCACTCAAAGACTAGCCTAATCGCGCACTAGCCAAATACTGCTAGGACTAATGTTGGAAATTTCAGTCTGCGGTAGAATTGCCCGTTTTCAGGCATTCCGTCATGAAACAAGCTGAAATTTGAAACAGTAAAATGCGAAGTATGCCCATGTATCATATCCAAAAATCAGCCGATTCGGTACACAAACAAAAAAAGTGGTGAGCTTGCGAAACCCCACGGGATATGTGAATCACCCTGTTCTTTGTTCTAATTAGTTCGTTAGAACATAAAGAGGTCGCTTTGGAAATATATCAATTGCATAAGATAATAATATACAATTAGATTACGTTTCACACAAACTGTCAATTTCTAACTGTGCTGCGTTGTGTTGTTGCTGTGTTGTGTCTGGCTTACTAAACGCGCCAATGCAGGTACTAAAGCGATGTGTGGGTCGTTTAGTGTCTGGCCCTGTGTTTTGCAGCTTTCACTCAACCTTCTGCTATTCGTCTGCTTCACTTCGTCAACACCCACCCAACCAGTCCAAAGCGCCCACCACCGAATCCGTCGAGTCCTTGAAGAGGTTCTGGAGAGAGGAGCGCATAAAATAGCAACCGAGGTAGCTGCGGCAGGGCTTGAAGTATCGGAGAAGGCCAAAGCATTGATTGGTGAAGTGCGTGACGCTATAGCTACCGGGGTCGACCATTCAGTTGTGGCAGGTTTCAAATCGAAGACCCAGAGTATGGTAGAAGAGATGGACCACTGGTTCAACGAGGTGAAGAAAAGTCCTACCAAGTATCGGGAGTCGAGTTTGGTAACTAAATTCGTAAACCAACTACTGGAGATTCGAGAGCAGTTGTTGTATGATGTTAGGAGTGACCTGGAGATTTATGGTCTGCATGAACCTTCAGCAACGCTCGCTGGAGCTTCTGCGGCTGTTGGACACGGCACTCTAGACACGGAACGAGGTGTGGTCCAGGCAGCAAAAAAACCGATGCAGTTGGATGAGGTGACACGAACAGGTGGCAGATTGCACCATGGAGCTGAAGGTCTGGAGACTGGAGCGATCGCGGGCCGTGAAGGAGTGAAAACGACAGAACAGCTTTGGCCTACTCTGGAATGGAAAGCACAGATACGTGAGAGACCACCGCTCACACAGCCAGTTGAGGAGCTGCTACCTCACAAAGCTACAGTCTCCGCTTCAGCCTTACAGAAAGTCCAACTCCCGGAGCGGCTTGAGGTTATCAAAAAGGAAGCGGTCAATATCTTCAAAGATGCAAACGCAGCAGTGACACATCGGGGTGACCAGTCAGTTGTGGCTGAGTTGAAGTCGAGGAACACAAAGTTGCTGGATGAAGTAAACCACTGGCTGGAAGAGGTGGACAAAAATCCAAACAAGTACGAGATATACCGTAACCCATTGATGTTCAGTCGAGATAGACTGATTTCTAACGAGAAGAGTCTGCTCAGTCGATCATTGAAGCGGTCTAAGCGGAAGACACTCGCTCTACCATATGCCACTGTTGCACACAACATTCTAGATGCCACATTGTCAGAACCGTTGGAGGCACAAAGCGCTGGTGCGTCGGCAATGGTGGGTCGATTGGAGCCAAAGACTCGGGTGCGCAAAGCTATCAGAAACAGAGCTGAAGAGGCACTGATTGTCCGCCAGAAGGAAAAGCAGGGCACAGTGCGTGGCGAAATCGTTGGTCAACCCGGCGGAAACTAACGAAATGAAGAAATCACTATGAAAAACCGTTTTCTTACTTTCAGTCCACTAATAATTCTGTTGGCTTATAAACCATTCGTACTGTACCTACCTACTACTGTACATACTTCCAGATCACCCTTTCGGGTTCCACTGTGTAGCGGTAGAGCTCGGGATGACGCTTGAAAATAGCTAGAACAGAGAAAACATGGCGCCGAAAGACGCTATTTTCTGACGACTCAAGAAACGATAAAACGCACATTACTTAAGAAACCGATAATCCGGCTGCTGAACAGCTAACAGCCAGTCAACACAGTGAGCGGATTAAGAAACTTTATGGGCAAAACCATAGCGCGACCTATAGAAAACAAGATCACTGAGTCACAGCCGGTTGGTGGCCGCAAGGCTAAATCACTACAACAAACCAGCGGAAATCGATGGGGCATGGTCTCTAGAGCGCATCTGATAGCCGTATCTAGCCAATGAGCGTGCGGCAGCGTAAATCCGCTCCTTGGGCGCGTAATATGAAACATAGTAAATTAATTACCAGCCACTGGAACTGAGCTAGGGACGTTAGAACCTTTCACTAAATTTGGCTACACTAAAGTACATTTCAAAATACCGTGCACTCTGTGTTTTTTGCGAATAACTCCTTATGGAAGCGTCGGAGCGCGTTTTGCCTCATAACCAAAGTTGTAGAGGGGCCCGAGCTCTGTACTGTCGTGTAACCTAATCTGCGCAACGTTCCCTTCTAACGCTAATTTGCGCAAGGAAAAAAATCGGCTTTTTGTGCAGTTGGACTGAATGCGATTTTTTTAGTGAATCAGAATCTAGAGACCATGGGGATTTCACAAATGTATTCATATTGATTCTAGGTCAAACGGTTCCAGAGATATACACCGTCAAAGTTGACCGAAAATGCCAAAAATGGCCGTTTTTGGCGATTTTCAGATTTCTGGGGGGAATGAAATAACTCGGGACCAACTCAACCGATTTGGCTGAAATTCACATATATGGTGTAAAGTTTAGTTCTACATCGATTGAGATACATAAGAACCCTGAAAAGTTGACCCTGATACCGTAATCCCGGTTTTTCCAAGATTAAGTCATTCGATTTTTTCTCTGGTTGTATCTAGTAGTTCATGCCTTCCACTGTGATTAGAAATGTACTTTTAAGTGTTTTGAATCGATCTCGGGCCTTTCTGAAGCCATTCGGGTACTGTAGTATGCGGTCCTGGCACGAAAATAACTTTTTGTCAATTTACATTGTTCCTGCGGCAAAGAAATGACCTATAGAGTAGGCACTAAGGGTTTTAATGGTCAGGGAATCCATTGCTGACATAACTATAAACACTGGAATACTGTATTTTGAGGTCCCAACACGAAAATTGTTATTTTGCGTTTATGCATGCCTAGTGAAAGGAAATGCTCTATAGAGTAGGCAATAAAGGTTTTCAGGGGTGGGGAATCTATTTCTGACATAACCATCATCGCTGGGTTACTGTTACTTTCTAAGTTACTTTCGTGCCAGGACCGCATACTACAGTACCCGAATGGCTTCAGAAAGGCCCGAGATCGATTCAAAACACTTAAAAGTACATTTCTAATCACAGTGGAAGGCATGAACTACTAGATACAACCAGAGAAAAAATCGAATGACTTAATCTTGGAAAAACCGGGATTACGGTATCAGGGTCAACTTTTCAGGGTTCTTATGTATCTCAATCGATGTAGAACTAAACTTTACACCATATATGTGAATTTCAGCCAAATCGGTTGAGTTGGTCCCGAGTTATTTCATTCCCCCCAGAAATCTGAAAATCGCCAAAAACGGCCATTTTTGGCATTTTCGGTCAACTTTGACGGTGTATATCTCTGGAACCGTTTGACCTAGAATCAATATGAATACATTTGTGAAATCCCCATGGTCTCTAGATTCTGATTCACTAAAAAAATCGCATTCAGCTCAACTACACAAAAAGCCGATTTTTTTCCTTGCGCAAATTAGCGTTACAAGGGAACGTTGCGAAGATTAGGTTACACGACAGTACAGAGCTCGGGCCCCTCTACAACTTTGGTTATGAGGCAAAACGCGCTCCGACGCTTCCATAAGGAGTAATTCGCAAAAAACACAGAGTGCACGGTATTTTGAAATGTACTTTAGTTGCAAATTAACTGCTATCAAAACTCTGTACAAATTCTTCTAGGACTCTTTACTCCGCAGGACCAGGCCTCATCGCAATTATTGGGAGATTTCGTGCGCACACTGACACTTCCATAAGGAGTTATTCGCAAAAAACACAGAGTGCACGGTATTTTGAAATGTACTTTAGTTCAGCTTGAGTTTGATGCTTGTGCTTGTGCCCGCTCCTCATGACTGGCTAGCTTTCTCAAATACTGAGTTTAAGGTGTTCGTCCTGGCATTGGCGTGTAGCTTGGTGGTTAGAGCACTGGACCGGCAATCCAAAGGTGCTGGATTCGATTCCCGGCTACGCCATTGCACATGCCTAACTTTTTCACCTTTCATTCAATTTAACTACATATGTATGTATGTATGTAAACGTTTATTATGACTTATCATGACTGGCTAGCTACTGGACCGGCAATCCAAAGGTGCTGTGTTCGATTTCCAGCTACGCCATTGGATGTGCCTAACTTTATCACCTTTCATTCAATTTAACTACATATGTATGTATGTATGTAAACGTTTATTATGACTTATCATGACTGGCTAGCTACTGGACCGGCAATCCAAAGGTGCTGTGTTCGATTTCCAGCTACGCCATTGCATGTGCCTAACTTTATCACCTTTCATTCAATTTAACTACATATGTATGTATGTATGTAAACGTTTATTATGACTTATCATGACTGGCTAGCTACTGGACCGGCAATCCAAAGGTGCTGTGTTCGATTTCCAGCTACGCCATTGCATGTGCCTAACTTTATCACCTTTCATTCAATTTAACTACATATGTATGTATGTATGTAAACGTTTATTATGACTTATCATGACTGGCTAGCTACTGGACCGGCAATCCAAAGGTGCTGTGTTCGATTTCCAGCTACGCCATTGCATGTGCTTAACTTTTTCACCTTTCATTCAATTTAACTACATATGTATGTATGTATGTAAACGTTTATTATGACTTATCATGACTGGCTAGCTACTGGACCGGCAATCCAAAGGTGCTGTGTTCGATTTCCAGCTACGCCATTGCATGTGCTTAACTTTTTCACCTTTCATTCAATTTAACTACATATGTATGTATGTATGTAAACGTTTATTATGACTTATCATGACTGGCTAGCTACTGGACCGGCAATCCAAAGGTGCTGTGTTCGATTTCCAGCTACGCCATTGCATGTGCCTAACTTTATCACCTTTCATTCAATTTAACTATATATGTATGTATGTATGTAAACGTTTATTATGACTTATCATGACTGGCTAGCTACTGGACCGGCAATCCAAAGGTGCTGTGTTCGATTTCCAGCTACGCCATTGCATGTGCCTAACTTTATCACCTTTCATTCAATTTAACTACATATGTATGTATGTATGTAAACGTTTATTATGACTTATCATGACTGGCTAGCTACTGGACCGGCAATCCAAAGGTGCTGTGTTCGATTTCCAGCTACGCCATTGCATGTGCTTAACTTTTTCACCTTTCATTCAATTTAACTACATATGTATGTATGTATGTAAACGTTTATTATGACTTATCATGACTGGCTAGCTACTGGACCGGCAATCCAAAGGTGCTGTGTTCGATTTCCAGCTACGCCATTGCATGTGCCTAACTTTATCACCTTTCATTCAATTTAACTACATATGTATGTATGTATGTAAACGTTTATTATGACTTATCATGACTGGCTAGCTACTGGACCGGCAATCCAAAGGTGCTGTGTTCGATTTCCAGCTACGCCATTGCATGTGCTTAACTTTTTCACCTTTCATTCAATTTAACTTTCATTTAAGGACATTGATCTGATTGAAAGAGTACAGAGATTATTTACTCGCCGAATTCCAGGTCTTGTGAATTTTGAATATTCCGAAAGGCTAAGATTGCTAAATTTGGAGTCTTTAGAAAAAAGAAGAATTGTTGCTGACCTTGTAATGGTGTACAAATTAATTCACGGACAAATTGACCTCCCTGTTGATTTGTTTTTCAAATTTAATAATCTCAACACACGTGGCCACCAGTATAAATTGTGTTTACCGAAGTCCAGGCTTGATATAAGAAAATATTCCTTTGCCGTTCGAGTAATAAATATTTGGAACTCCTTACCAAATGAAACCGTTAATTTGCGCTCTGCACGCGCCTTTCGCAACGCTCTCTGTAATACCGATTTTAGTAGATTTTATCGGGGTAGGGTGTTAGTGGCCGTTTAGCGGCCCATCCCCATCCCTATCTGTTTGGTCTCAGTCTTGGGCATTTGTGTTCCGTTTATTTTGAATAAAAATTACTTACTTACTTACTTACTTAACTACCCTCCAAAGCATGGATATGCTACTGGTGGAGTCCATAATACCGCTCTGGAAAAATCCCAATTGCTTAAGATAATGATTATACGATTAGATTACGTTCCACACAAACTGTAAATTTCTAACAGAGTTTTGCTTTGTGTTGTTGCTGTGTTGTGTCTGGCTAACTAAACGCTCCAATGCAGGTACCTACTAAAGCAGCGTGTGGGTAGTTAATGTCTGGCCCTGTGTTTTGCAGCTTTCACTCAACCTTCTGCTATTCGTCTGCTTTGCTTCGTCAACACCCACCCAACCAGTCCGAAGCGCCCACCACCGAATCCGTCGAGTCCTTGAGGAGGTTCTGGAGAGAGGAGCGCACAAAGTAGCAACCGAGGTAGCGGCGGCAGGGCTTGAAGTATCGGAGAAGGCCAAAGCATTGATTACTGAAGTGCGTGATGCCATAGCTACCGGGGTCGACCATTCAGTTGTGCCAGGTTTGAAATCGAAGACCCAGAGTATGGTAGAAGAGATGGACCACTGGTTCAACGAGGTGAACAAAAGTCCTACCAAGTACCAGGAGTCGAGTTTGGTAACTAAATTCCGAAACAAACTGAACGAGATTCGAGAGCAGTTGTTGCATGATGTGACGATTGAGATTGAGGCTTATGGTCTGCACAAACCTCCAGGTACGCTCTCTGCAGCTTCTGCCGCAGTCGAACACGGCACTCTAGACACGGAACGAGGATTAGTACAGGCGGCAAACGAACCGATGCAGTTGGAAGAGGTAACACAAACAGGTGGCAGATTGCACCAAGGAGCTGAAGGTCAGAAAGTCCAACTCCCGGAGCGGCTTGAGGTTATCACAAAGGAAGCGGTCAATATCTTCAAAGATGCAAACGCAGCAGTGACACGTCGGGGTGACCAGTCAGTTGTGGCAGAGTTGAAGTCGAGCAACGCAAAGCTGCTGGATGAAGTAAATCAGTGGCTGGAAGAGGTGGACAAAAACCCGAGCAAGTATGAGATATACCGGAACCCATTGATATACAGTCGAGATAGACTGATTTCTAACGAGAAGAGTCTGCTTCAATTACCAAAACCATCTAAAATCAAGCCTTCCACTCCACCTTTTGGCACATTCAGACCCGGCACTGCAGAGATGGAAGAAGGTTTGGAGCAGGTTGCAAAAGAGTCGCCGCAGTTGGGAAAGACTGGTAGCAGATTGCATCAAGGAGCTGAAGAAGCTTATGAGACAGGAGCAGTCGGTAGCCATAAAGGAGTGAAAACGACAGAACAGGTTTGGCCCAGTCTGGAATGGAAAGCACAGATACAAGAGAGACCACCGTTCAGAGAGCCAGTTGAAGAGCTAATACCTAGCAAAGCTACAGTCTCCCCTTCAGCCTTAGAGCAGGTCCATCTCCCGCAGCGGCTTGAGGCTATCGAAAAGGAAGCGATCAATATCTTCAAAGATGCAAATGCGGCTGTGGCACATCGGCGTGACCAGTCAGTTGTGGCAGAGTTGAAGTCAAGAAACGAAAAGCTGCTAGAGGAAGTAAACCACTGGCTGGGAGAGGTGGACAAAAACCCAAGCAAGTACAAGAGATACCGGAACCAACTGATAAACCGTCGAGATAGACTGATTTATTATGAGAACAGTCTGCTCAGTCGATTACTGAAGCGGTCTAAACGCACTCTAGATGCGACATTTCCAGAACAGTTGGAGACACAAAGCGCTGGTTCATGGGAAAAGGTGGGTCAATTCGAGCCAACGACTCTGGTGGGCAAAGCTATCAGAAAGAGAGCTGAAGAATCACTGATTGCCCATCAGAAGGAAAAACAGGACACGTTGCATCGCGACATCATTGCTAAACCAGGTGGAAACTAACAAAGTGAAGAAATCACTACAAAAAAACCGTTCTCTTCCTTTGCACTGTGTATTGTACTGCTTATACAGTAAACCATTCAAACTGTACCTACAAATTGTATGCACTCTGTACATACTTACAGTATGAAGCAAAAATGTCCCATCGCTTTTTCGGTCTTCACTAAAATGTTTCGTTTCATACTCTGTTTTTAGGTATGGCCAATGGTTTTCAAAAATTCACGCTACAGCAAAAAAATTATGCTAAAACCGCCGATAACATGACCGGATGCGATAATTTACGCAAAAAACCGCACTTGATTCAATCAAAAATTAGAAAAATGCGATCTAAAAACGTCTGTCTGCGAAGAACTTTTCTATGGCGCACTTGGTACCATTTCAAAATATGGGCAACAGATTTGAATAACTCGCGCTACAAGCAAAAGTTTATGCTAAAACGGCAATAGCATGACCGGATGCGATTATTTACGCAAAAAGCTGCACTTAATTTCATGAAGAATCGGAGAAATGCGGGTTCAAAACAGCCGTGTGGGTCAAATCGCGTAAATTAGTGTTTATAACTTGGTCGCCTTCCCAGCGGTGGCTGATTTTCTATGGCGCGAGTTACGAAAGTGAAACCAACTTGATTGTTTAAAATCTACTAGAAAGATGTGAATATTCGTCGCCCAGCTAAATTAATGCGAAAAGGTATGATTGCAAGTGTTAGGTACAATAAAAGCCTGAAATGGCAAAGATTATGGGTCACAGAAACTTCAACACCGTTTGTGGGGTTAACGACAAAAAGCAGAGAGCAAATTCTTATGTCATTCGAAAGCCTGCAGTGTACTGTACACGGAACCGATTGAACATCTTGCGCCCAATTCGTCGTTCATTCACAAGAACGAGGAACATGAAAAAAATCCACGAAAATGCCCATTTTCAGTAGTTAAGAAAGAATCAAATTTGTGGGGACCATGCCGAAGTGCGGAAAGAAAAAAAGCGGTGATATACATATAGGTAACGAGTTGCGCTGATTTTAAAACCGGTTGAACAAAATTTGAATCAACTCTCCTTTTAGCAGAAAATGGCCTTTGAAAAACGACGAATTCAGTTTTCGAGAGGAAAATGCCCTTTAACGGCCGAATTATGATTCAAAATGCATCTTATTCGATAGCTCACACTCTGTTTCATATAAATACATCACATCCCCCTATCAATAACGGAACACAAAAAAGCATTTGCGCTTGAAGTTGCAAAAACCGTTTTGGACCACTTTTTGGCTGTGATTTTGTATTTTCTATTCCGCGCCGCGCGGACGTGCTTTGGCCATCCCTACTGTTTTACATGGTTTGATGTCTGATGTTACAAGTCACACATTTTTTTATTTCCCGCCCGCATTAAAAATAGTTTTTCTGAGAAAAACTGTGAACTCTTGTTTTTAAGTATTTTTTCTGAGTCCGGGACGGTGTTAAGTTAAAGGAATACGCGGATGCAATGCGGATTTTCATGTTCCCACCAGCGTCGATCGAGTTTTACCTACTGTATAGTAGGGAATGATTCAGTAGCTCAGAAATTAATTTTACCTAGCCTCAAAGGGCAAAATTTGCTCAGATAGCCTCTAATCCATTTTCCAGACATCTTGTAGCTGTAACTCGGCTGTCCTGTTGTTTGCCTTCAGTCCACATTTGGTTAGTTTGCTGTTCCCTCGACTGTGTGGCTCACCAATACAATGTCTGGCGACGTTCTGAAAATTATTTCTGTCGTAGACCCACCTGATGCCTATCCTTGCAGCTTGCACAACTTCACACCTCGCGCATGCTGCCCTTATCCAGGTGCTGTACCAACCATATTATACCCTATACTGTCCATGTTAAACATTTCCTATACCATCACGCCATGGGGAAACCTTGCACCTGAGGACTGGCCAGCGATTCAGCAACTGGTTGCAAATGGAACATTTGACACTGTGGGAAGTCGGAACATCTTGATACCAGCTCGACTACGCTTTCTCGACTTTTCTTATCCAATCTCCCAAAGTCAGTTCGTCTTTCTCGTGGCTAAGCATCATGCCAGTGCATCGCTGTTACAAACTGTCACCTTTGTCTTCAGAGGCTTCAGTTGGCAGGTCTGGTTGGGGATCTTGTTTGTGGTGGTTGCTGCTGTTGTCAGTACAGCTGCCGTGCTGCACACTGAGATACCGAGCAGTCAGTACAGTAGTTGGTCAGTGATTCGATATCTGATTAACCAGCCTGACAGAGACTTCGGTCCGGCCCGCCTACGTGGAAAATGTCTGATTGCATTACTGGGCTTGGGAACAGTGACCATGTTGAACCTTTACCAAGGCAGCATACTGGCCAGACTGTTGGTCTCTACTAGTCGGGCACCTTTCAGCAATGCGCGGGAGCTGATAGAGATGGTGAAGAGAAAACAGCTGTCAGTTATTGTCACAAGTCCAACTCACTCATTTGCAATGAATGTAAGAATGTCAAATGAGTACCATTACAGGCAGTTTGCTGATGCCCTGTCCTCCAATCCATTGACGTTTGAGAGTGAGACTGAAAAGATTTTGGACATGGTTGAGCGTGGACCTTTTGTATATCCTGCGTCTGGCGCCTTTGGCTCATATTATATCAAGCAGCGTTGCAACTTAACCATGGTTACAGGCAATGAAATGCCAAATACAGTTGAGGCTCTGATGTTCACGAAAGGCTCGCCTTGGGCAGACAAGCTACGTCCAGCCTTGATTAGGTTGCAAGAGAGCTTCATTCCTTCGATCTTGGAATCCTACTATGCAAATTCTAATGCAGTCTGTAGTACTGAACAGAAATACAGTACTTCAGTTTCTGAGCCCAAACCAATCAACATCCATTATATCTTTGGGGCTGTATGTCTGTATGGCTTGATGTCTAGCATTGCTGTGCTGATTTTTGCTTGTGAGAAGTGTTTTAGATGGAAATGGTGGGTAACTGTTGTTGACAGTCAGGGTCCCGAAATTAGACCATTTTTTATAGATTGGTTTTAGTTGACATCAGTGCTTCTGCTTGGGATCAGTGACTTTTTCATTCTACATAGCGGTTTATATGCTAGCCGAGCTAAGCCGTTCCATGTCTTTTCTTATTGTATTAGTCATCGTACTTTGCTGTAACATGTCAATCCGAACATGTGAAGTGAATAAAGTCGGTGCCAAAAACTGCCAATATTTAGTACACAATGCCTAGTTAACAATGAATTATTATTCGGTGAAAAGTCTCGAATCTCTGCTGAGTCCGATTGTCAGCCCTGCAATGGTAATAAAAGATGCTTTATGTTGGTTAGGTAAGCTATGGATTTCAGAAGATTTCACACTCTTTCTATGCTTATTGCTGGGTATATCTCATCAAAAGCGCTAAAATGTGCCTGGAGGACTGGGCATTTCCAAGGACTTTGGTCGGGCCGGGCACCGGCCCATGTGTATCTGTAGGTCGGAGGAGCGGAGAGTGCTGTATTGGGTACCCGGGTATAGTATCCAGCACTTAGCATTTCCGGAACAAAAATGAGATCCAGTTAGTCTGCACTAACTGGCACTTAGCGAAATCACGTTAAACTGCTTGTTTTCATGATTTCTGAGTAAAAATGCAAGGGGGTCTAGAGGGTCTAGGGGTCCCCAATTTTCCAATTCAGACTACTGTTTCTGCCAAGTGAATGACTGCGGCTGGCCAAAGTTCTCATTCATGTGAGTTTGTGGGAGCTAATAAGATTTACAATCCGCAATAATATACGTAAACCTGCTTTAAAGCTGCCGTAATGCAAGAGATTTTGTACACCCATAATGTAAAACCACGTCTCAATAGTATATCCGGGATTCTTTACAGTGGTCCTGTATTCGGGCTGTTATTTACAATCGCGACGCATCTACCAAACTGCCCCGTCATCGGAAGATGGCCTACATTCCTACGCGATTGCTTGGCAGAAGGGTGTGCACGTGTTTAGTTGTTGTTTGGCCTAGGCTTAACGAGCGCGCTGTCTGTCAGTTTGTTGTTTAGTGCCAATATCAACGTGCCAACTAACAACTGTTCTCGTGACGAAGGGTTTCTCTGCGCAATAGCCGGCAACCGGTAGAGCCTATCCAGGTTCTTCCTTAACGTAGTTATGGGTGTTCTTCAATCATCACTTGTTTGCGTGGACGGCGGGCAATAATTCCAGAGTGCTACAATGGATCCACAGGTTCACCCCTTATCAATACGCTATCTGGAGGGGTACACAATACAGCAGTCTCCAGTACTACACAGAGCAGAAGTGCGTCAGATTTGGTAGGAGAATGAATTCAAAAGCACTCAGCTTTCAGAAGAAAACCTGATGAATCGTTGGCAGCCAGTCTTTGGAAAAAGCAAGATTTATTCAGAGTGTCTATAGAAAACTGAATAAAACTTTATTGAGCGGTTGGTAGCTGATGTGCAGGGTGACCTGCTTGTGTATCATAATCAATTTGTGGCTTGTGCTAGTTGTAGCTGACGCTGCTTGACCGGTATGTCACTGGGGTTAATTGTTCTCGCCAAGGTTGAGGCGGCAATATGACACAGTAGGTAATAGCAACGATTTATCGCCACATAGAGGGAGGCGAACAATACAACTAACGGTGTATGTGTTCAAGCAGGATTGCAACAATACATTGGGCATGAATGCGTTGCGCGCCTTGGGCAATGTGTGTATCGATATTGACTCGAATACAACATGGATTTTTCCGAAGTGTGCTGCTGTCGCTCACACAGAAGAAGCTGGACCACAGATGAGGTCGGGACTGCTAATCCATTGGACATTGGACTGCTAATCCATTGGGCTGCTAATCCATTGGACATTGGACTGCTAATCCATTGGGCATTGCCCGCGTGGGTTTGAATCCCACCTGCGTCGCCATTAATCAATTTGTGGCTTGTGCTAGTTGTAGCTGACGCTGCTTGACCGGTATGTCACTGGGGTTAATTGTTCTCGCCAAGGTTGAGGCGGCAATATGACACAGTAGGTAATAGCAACGATTTATCGCCACATAGAGGGAGGCGAACAATACAACTAACAATCACGCACAACTGACTGTACGAGACGCACGGCAGGTAGGCAGCGAGAGAGAGTTTAAGAATGGATTTGGCTGCCGTGCGCTCGCTTGCAGTTACAGCAAGGCAAGCAGAAGGGGCGGCGCATTATGCAAATAATCGCCGGATGCATCAACCACCCTCTTCTTTTAAAAGTGGTGTCTTCAGTACACCCAGTCTCCATAGTGGTCCACACCCTTGCGCTGACGCTGAGGATATCGGCGAGGTGCTGGCTCTTGTTGGGCAGCCATTGGAACTGCACTGGACTCCATAACATATGGCTCCTTGGCCCGAGGCGTCTCTGGTACTCTCTGCATGTTGCGTGCGTTCCACAACTGGCCATCGGACAAACGGTAGTTGAATTGGCCCAACATCTTGGAGACAGTCAGAATCTTGCGCGACCAGGGACTTTGACCCTTCGGTGTGTGGCTGCGCTTGACACGCACACGCTGACCAACTTGATAACGTTGAAGCCATGGTGGTGCTCGCAAATCAGTCCTTTCAGACTGACTGCAGCCCTCGGCAAGATCTGAATCCTGGTTCAGCTTGTTTCGCTTAGCTTTGCCATTTCCGTTCTGCTTCAGCTTGTTCTGCTTCGCTTCCCCGTTCCCCTTACTGCTGCCAGTTTGACAACAGTAGCTCTCAGCACTATCTCCTTCCACCCCCTTTTCTTCAGGTCGACGTTGTGTGCACAACTCGAATGACAGACGTGGGCGACGATTGAAAAATTTTTCAGCCGGGCTCATGGTTTCACCATCTCTAGCAGTTGCTCGAAAATGTGCCAGAGTCTGAGCTAGCCCTTCGTCCCATGGTTGGTTGCCGAATGTCTGAATGTGGTGTTTCAGATACCGATTGAACACTTCGACAAACGCATTCTGTTGGGGTGTGTAGACTGGAGTAGTCTGATGAACGATGTCCCGATCAGCCAGAAAATTGCGGAATTCTGTGCTGATGAACTGGGGTCCATTGTCCGTGATCATACGACCAGGGTTGCCGTATCTTGAGAAAATTTCCACTAGCCATCTGATGATGCGCTTGGAACTGATGTCTGTGGTAAGCAAAATCTCCGGAAATTTGGAGAAATTGTCCACGATCACGACAATGTTCTTCTTGTGTGCTGGTGCCGTCTCGAAAGGACCAGTGATGTCCATGGAGATTTCCTCCCATGGAGCCTGAGGAGTGTAGAGTGGCTGAGTAGCTGGCACTCTGCTGTGTGACTTTGCTGAGTCCAAGCATGAAGGACAAGTACGCACATACTCCTCACACTCGGTTGACATTCTCGGCCACCAGTAGGTTTCGCGAAGCTTTCTCTTGAAGCGAACAATGCCAGGGTGTCCCTCATGAGCCTTCTTCAGTAAACCTCGTCTCAGAGCGGTCGGCACGATCACTTGAGTGTCATTGCGCATCAGTAGACCTGTGCTCCTGTTGACGGTAATCTCAGCCTTCATCTTTGGATAAGGTGAGTTGCGCAACTGTGCAGGCAGCTTGCTCTGATTAGGCCAATGCTCCTCACAGTACTGCTTGATGAAGCTCAATACAGGATCGTTACTCAGTGAACGTCGGAACGTTTTCACTGAATAGCCCTCAGCATTTAGACAGCGAACTGCATCACGATGCTCAGTTTCATTCTGGAGTCTGGACAGAACATCAGCCATGTGGTTGGTGTCACCACGCACATACTGCACTGTGTAGTCGAACACATTCAGACGATGAACCCAGCGCTCAAATTTCTGCGATTTGCGCTGATTCGCTTGTCGATGCAGAAGTGCTTGCAGCGCTTGATGGTCTGTTCTCAATGTGAAGTGCTGTCCCAGCAAATACTTCTCCCAGTACTCGCAGAAGAACATCGCTGCATAAGCTTCCTTTTCTGTCGTGTCCCACTTCCGCTTAGTGGAATCGAGCGTGTGATGGCCAAATGCGACAGGGAATTCCTGGCCAAAGTGGACTTGCGAGAGCATCCCACCAATGCCATAACCAGATGCGTCGGTAGTGACAAAGGTCGTCTTTAAGGGATCGAACATCCTCAGACGTAGTCCCTTGGGTCCACAAATGAGCTCCTTCACTTGGTCGAACGCCTTCTGAGTCTCCCGACCCCACTCGAACTTCGTGTTAGCCCGGGTGAGTGCTCGAATTGGTTCAAGCTTGTCGCACAGAGAGGGTACGAACTTGCTCAGGTAGTTCACTGCACCAAGGAAACTTTGCACATCCTTGATATTCTTGGGTGGTGCCATTTGCTGCAGAGACTCCAACTTCTTTGGATCAGGCTTGACACTTCCTCTCGAAATCATGTGACCAAGAAACTTGACTGACGGCTGAGCAACAAGGCACTTGCGCAGATTGAGCCGCAAATTCTTCTCGTTGAGCCTCATCAGAACTTGTCGCAAGCTCTCATCATGCTCTTGACGATTCTTGCCAAACACCAATATGTCATCGATGTACGGTTGGCAGCCTGGTACACCTTCCAACGTGTCATGCACCAGCTTCTGGAACACAGCTGCTAAGTCTTTCAAGCCCATGGGTAGCTTCTTGTAAGCATAGTACCCCCATGGCGTTGCAGTAGTTGTCAGCAACTTGCTCTCTTCATCCAGTTCTACGTTGAAATAACCCTTCAGCAGGTCCAGCTTACTGAACACTGCGGCCTCGCTGAGTTTGTTATACAGTAGATCTTGGATGTTTGGAAGAGGATACAGCACTGGATCGATATCCTTGTTGAGTGGGCTGAGGTCCGAAGTAATCCGCACTGACCCTGGATCATCTGCCTTCGCGACCACGACCATGCCATGTACACGATCTGAGTGCTCGACTCGTTCCCAGATTCCCTGACTCTCCATCAGTTCCACCGCTTCCTTGGCACGTTGCTCGAAACGGACTGGGATCGACCTCACTGGCTGCTTGGGTGGCGGTTCCACACCTGGTTTCAGTCGAATCTTGTGCTTGAACCCCATGTAGGTTCCAATCTCTGACTTGGTCAAATTCGACATCTCCTGAAGGAGGGGTAACAGGCCCGCTGCCTTCCAGGAAGCTAACGATTGCTCAGAATCATTAGGCTCCGACCTCATCTGTGGTCCAGCTTCTTCTGTGTGAGCGACAGCAGCACACTTCGGTGCAGAAATCCATGTTGTATTCGAGTCAATATCGATACACACATTGCCCAAGGCGCGCAACGCATTCATGCCCAATGTATTGTTGCAATCCTGCTTGAACACATACACCGGTAGCTGTATGGTTCGCCCTCGACAGGTTAACTGTGCTCTGAACTGACCATGCACTGCGAGTGTCGAATTGTCGAAATTGGTGAGTGCAGCAGCAGGTTCTACACTTGTACCTTGGAAGTGTCTGTCCCACTCTGCCTCAGTAATGCCAGTAACGTCTGAACCAGTGTCTACCAACATCGACAGCGGACTTTCTGGTTTGTCCCGGTCTGACTTGATAAACACCTTGCACTGGAGTGAATGATGCAGACTGCAAACGCTGGACTGTCCACCACTTCTGGATGTGACACCACGTTGTCTGATCGTTCGGTTCCTGTTCTGGCTGGGTCGGCACACTCTGCTGTAGTGCCCGATTTTTCCACAAGATCGACATTTCTGTCCTTTAGCTGGACAGGATTCCGTTCTAGGCTGGTGACCACTTCTACTGCATGCTGAGCAGGTCTGAGTGTCACTCTGGCCCTTCTCTCCTCCTGCACTGGAATTCTTCGCAGCTGAAGCTTTGGCCCCCTTAGCTGGAGCAGTCTTCTTGTACTTGCGAGGATTCCAAGACTGAGCCGCGCTGATCTGCCCTGGATTGGAAGAAATCGTGACAGCATCTTGGCGCGCTGTTTCGTCTGCCTGTGCAATCTCGAGAAATCGCGTCAAATCGACCGTTTTTTCAGCTAGGATCTTCTCTTGTGTTTCCCTACTGCTCAACCCTTTTGCGACCTGGATTGCAAGCAAGTAGTCACTCAAAGCTGCTACTGTGATGACGCCGTTTTCGTCCAGAGGAAACGTGCATTCTTGCAAGAGCAACCGCAATTCACGAACGAAATCTGCCACAGACTCACTGGAATGCTGAGTGCGCTGTAGAAATTCGAAATGCGCTCGCACTGGATTGATTGGACGGTGGAAAAGATTGCGAACTGCTTTCAGAAAATCGTTGTAAGTGACAGTTGGATCGGTGAATTCTTTTTGACTTGCAAATTGCGACAAAGCAGCAGGACCGAGATAAGAAAGAAGAAAATCTTTCTTATCGCCCTCAGCCAATTTACGAGCTGCTGGTCGAGCTGCATCAACGGCCGTCAAAAAAGCAGAAAAAATGCGCTCCCACAATGGCCAAGCCAAACAAGGTTGTTCGCCGGGGTGCGACCAATATTTGTCAGGTGGGGGTAGCTGAACTCTGTTTGTTTCTGCCATATGCAAAACATAAGCCAAATCGGTCGTTTGACAAACAAAATCAACGGGTCTGCCCTTGAATACCGGCCTTCTACCGCTACAGTTACTGCAGAAAAGTCACCACTACCAATAAAGTCGGAAAACAGTGTTCGTCTTTTTCTTTAAAGACAAAAGAAACAGTTACTGTCCTTTCCGGCGATGTCGGCGCTTGTCGGCGGTCGGTGCAGTCGAACTGGCAGCGGAAGCAGTGAATTCTGAATGGGTCCACGTCGACTCGAATCAGCACCACGTCGCCATTAATCAATTTGTGGCTTGTGCTAGTTGTAGCTGACTCTGCTTGACCGGTATGTCACTGGGGTTAATTGTTCTCGCCAAGGTTGAGGCGGCAATATGACACAGTAGGTAATAGCAACGATTTATCGCCACATAGAGGGAGGCGAACAATACAACTAACGGTGTATGTGTTCAAGCAGGATTGCAACAATACATTGGGCATGAATGCGTTGCGCGCCTTGGGCAATGTGTGTATCGATATTGACTCGAATACAACATGGATTTTTCCGAAGTGTGCTGCTGTCGCTCACACAGAAGAAGCTGGACCACAGATGAGGTCGGGACTGCTAATCCATTGGACATTGGACTGCTAATCCATTGGGCTGCTAATCCATTGGACATTGGACTGCTAATCCATTGGGCATTGCCCGCGTGGGTTCGAATCCCACCTGCGTCGCCATTAATCAATTTGTGGCTTGTGCTAGTTGTAGCTGACGCTGCTTGACCGGTATGTCACTGGGGTTAATTGTTCTCGCCAAGGTTGAGGCGGCAATATGACACAGTAGGTAATAGCAACGATTTATCGCCACATAGAGGGAGGCGAACAATACAACTAACAATCACGCACAACTGACTGTACGAGACGCACGGCAGGTAGGCAGCGAGAGAGAGTTTAAGAATGGATTTGGCTGCCGTGCGCTCGCTTGCAGTTACAGCAAGGCAAGCAGAAGGGGCGGCGCATTATGCAAATAATCGCCGGATGCATCATATCACTGGGCTGAACTTTCAGATGCGGAGACTAGTAGCAAGTTGCACCAAGGAGCTGAAGGAGGTTTGTAGGCAGGAGCGATGGGTGGTGATAAAGGAGCGAAAACGACAGAAGTGGCTTGGCCCAGCATGCAAAGGATGCCACATACATATGAGCGGCCGCAGCTCAGAGAGGAGTTAAAAGTCTATGTGCCGCTGCCGCTTGAGGACATGGAAATGGATGTGGTCACTCTCTTTAAAGACACCGCTGCAGCCCTGGCGCGTCCAGATGTCCGGCAGTCAGTGGTGGCAGAGTTGAAGTCAAGGAACAGAAAGTTGCTAGATGAAGTAAAGGACTGGCTCGAACAGGTGGACAAAAAGTCAACCAACTACAGGACATACCGCAACCGACTACTGTAATATACTATCGAAAAAGGCTGATTTTCAATGAATGTTGTCAGCTTAGCCAACTGAAACCATCAGACACAGTGGCTCCAGTTGCTGCCGCCATTCCAGTCCATAGAAGTCACACATTTTTATATTTTCCGCTAGCTTTAAAAAATAGTTTTTCTGAAAAAATACTGTGAACTCTTGTTTTTAAGTATTTTTTCTGAGACTGGGACGGTGTTAAACGAATACGCGGATGCAATGAGGATTTTCATGTTCCCAGCGCCGATCGAGTTTTACCTACTGTAAGCAGAGAATGATTCAGTAGTAGCTCAGAAATTAATGTTTACCTAGCCTCAAAGGGCAGAATTTACTCAGATAGCCTCTAATCCATTTTCCAGACATCTTGTAGCTGTAACTCGGCTGTCCTGTTGTTTGCCTTCAGTCCACATTTGGTTAGTTTGCTGTTCCCTCAACTGTGTGGCTCACCAATACAATGTCTGGCGACGTTCTGAAAATTATTTCTGTCGTAGACCCACCTGATGCCTATCCTTGCAGCTTGCACAACTTCACACCTCGCGCGTGCTGCCCTTATCCAGGTGCTGTACCAACCATATTATACCCTATACTGTCCATGTTAAACATTTCCTATACCATCACGCCATGGGGAAACCTTGCACCTGAGGACTGGCCAGCGATTCAGCAACTGGTTGCAAATGGAACATTTGACACTGTGGGAAGTCGGTACACCTTGATACCAGCTCGACTACGCTTTGTCGACTTTTCTTATCCAATCTCCCAAAGTCAGTTCGTCTTTCTCGTGGCTAAGCATCATGCCAGTGCATCGCTGTTAGAAACTGTCACCTTTGTTTTCAGAGGTTTCAGTTGGCAGGTCTGGTTGGGGATCTTGTTTGTGGTGGTTGCAGCTGTTGTCAGTACAGCTGCTGTGCTGCACACTGAGATACCGAGCAGTCAGTACAGTAGTTGGTCAGTGATTCGATATCTGATTAACCAGCCTGACAGAGACTTCGGTCCGGCCCGCCTACGTGGAAAATGTCTGATTGCATTACTGGGCTTGGGAACAGTGACCATGTTGAACCTTTACCAAGGCAGCATACTGGCCAGACTGTTGGTCTCTACTAGTCGGGCACCTTTCAGCAATGCGCGGGAGCTGATAGAGATGGTGAAGAGAAAACAGCTGTCAGTTATTGTCACAAGTCCAACTCACTCATTTGCAATGAATGTAAGAATGTCAAATGAGTACCATTACAGGCAGTTTGCTGATGCCCTGTCCTCCAATCCATTGACGTTTGAGAGTGAGACTGAAAAGATTTTGGACATGGTTGAGCGTGGACCTTTTGTATATCCTGCGTCTGGCGCCTTTGGCTCGTATTATATCAAGCAGCGTTGCAACATAACCATGGTTACAGGCAATGAAATGCCAAATACAGTTGAGGCTCTGATGTTCACGAAAGGCTCGCCTTGGCCAGCCAAGCTACGTCCAGCCTTGATTAGGTTGCAAGAGAGCTTCATTCCTTCGATCTTGGAATCCTACTATGCAAATTCTAATGCAGTCTGTAGTACTGAACAGAAATACAGTACTTCAGTTTCTGAGCCCAAACCAATCAACCTCCATTATATCTTTGGGGCGGTATGTCTGTATGGCTTGATGTCTGGCATTGCTGTGCTGATTTTTGCTTGTGAGAAGTGCTTTAGATGGAAATGGTGGGTAACTGTTGACAGTCAGGGTACCGAAAACAGACCATTTTTTATAGATTGGTTTTAGTTGTCATCAGTGCTTCTGTTTGCGATCAGTGACTTTTTCATTTTACATAACGGTGTATATGCTAACCGTGCTAAGCCGTTACATGTCTTTTCTTATTGTATTAGTCATAGTTCTTTGCTGTAACATGTCAATCTGAATCTGTGAAGTAAAGGGCCGGCCCGTGTGCATCTGTAGGTCGGAGTACCGGAGAGTGCCGCATTGGGTACCCGGATACAGTATCCAGCACTTAGCATTTCCGGACAAAAATGAGATCCACTTAGTCTGCACTAACTGGCACTTTGAGAAAAAACGTTAAACTGCTTGTTTTCATGATTTCTGAGTAAAAATGCAGTTTTCCAATTCAGATTACTGTTTCTGCCAAGTGAATGACTGCGGCTGGCCAAAGTTCTCATTCATGTGAGTTTGTGGGAGTTAATAAGATTGAAAATCCGCAGAAATATACGTAAATATACCTGCTTTAAAGCTACCGTAATGTAAGAGATTTTGTACACCCATAATGTAAAACCCTGTCTCAATAGTATATCCGGGGTTATTTACAGTGGTCCTGTATTCGGGCTGTTATTTACAATCGGGACACATCTACCAAACTGCCCCGTCACCGGAAGATGGCCTACATTCCTACGCGATTGCTTGGCAGAAGGGTGTGCACGTGTTTAGTTGTTGTTTGGCCTAGGCCTAACGAGCGCGCTGTCTGTCAGTTTGTTGTTTAGTGCCGATATAAACGTGCCAACTAAGAACTGTTCTCGTGACCAAGGGTTTATCTGCGCAATAGCCGGCAACCGGTAGAACGTATCCAGGTTCTTCCTTAACGTAGTTATGGGTGTTCTTCAATCGTCACTCGTTTGCGTGGACGGCGGACAATAATTGCAGAGTGCTACAATGGGTCCACGGGTTCACCGCTTATCAATATGTTATCTGGAGGGGTACCCAATACAGCAGTCTCCAGTACACAGAGCAGAAGTGCGTCAGATTCTATGGGAGAATGAACTCAAAAGCACTCAGCTTTCAGAAGAAAAACTGATGAATCGTTGGTAGCCAGTCTTTGGAAAAAGCAAGATTTATTCAGAGTGTCTATAGAAAACCGAATAAAACTTTATTGAGCGGTTGGTAGCTGATGTGCAGTGTGACCTGCTTATGTATCACTGGGCTGAATCTTCAGATACAGAGCCTAGTAGCAAGTTGCATCAAAGAGCTGAAGGAGGTTTGGCGGCAGGAGCGATGGGTGGTGCTAAAGGAGCGAAGGCGACAGAAGTGGCTTGGCCCAGCATGCAAAGGATGCCAGATACATATGAGCGGCCGCAGCTCAGAGAGGAGTTGAAAGTTTATGTCCCGCTGCCGCTTGAGGACATGGAAATGGATGTGGTCACTCTCTTTAAAGACACCACTGCAGCCCTGTCGCGTCCAGATGTCCGGCAGCCAGTGGTGGCAGAGTTGGAGTCAAGGAACAGAAAGTTGCTAGATGAGATAAACGACTGGCTTGAACAGAAGGACAAAAATTCAACCAACTACAGGGCATACCGCAACCGACTAATATACTATCGAAAAAGGCTGCTTTTCAATGAATGTTGTCAGCTTAGCCAACTGAAACCATCAGACACAGTGGCCCCAGTTGCTGCCGCCATTCCAGACCTGGTCCAAGCGGCAAAGAATGAGCGGACACAGTTGAGAAAGGTAGCCGGCAGGCTACCCCATGCAGCTGAGGATTTATTAGAGAGATGGTCGCAGGGTGGTACAAATAGCCAAGAGCAAAAAGGAAAAGAATATGCGGATCGGATCCAACAGACACGTGAGAAGCTGCGCCAAGCAAGAGAGCGACTGGATGCAGATTACAAGGCCAGTCAATCGCAACTGACAGAGTTCAGGAAGGAGAAAGAGACAGAAATGCAATGTTTCTGTTGTAATCAGAAAGCAGGGATCTGTCGGGACAGGTGGATCCACCAATCTGTCAGGAAAAGAGGGGAAAAATTGGTTCGGTGCTCATCAACCTGAAGTCTATCGCGAAATCGTTTCTCAACCCAAAAAACTAAACCAATGCAGAAGCCGATTTGAAAGAAACCTTTCTAACGTAATCTCTTCTCTTGTTGTTTGTTTGGCTTTGCTTAAGCGTTAAGCGTTTGGCTTGTTTCAATAAACTATTCGCACTGCACTGTAACGTAATACAGTCATGTCTCGTTAATCCGGACCTCGTTAATCCGGATTTTCGCCTTCCGGACAAGATTGTGCCAGGTCCCAATTTTCCCCCATGTTATATGACTCGTTAATCCGGATCCGGATTCGTTCATCCGGACAGAAGATTTGGGGTCCCAACTTCGAAATTTGTATGGTAAAGTGATTCGTTAATCCGGATTTGGTTAATTTGGACAAAATCCATGCGCAATTTTTCAATTCAGGACTGAATTTTCAATTCAATAATGCTTTTTTTTCCTTGTGTCAGAATGTGATTTTTTTGCCTTTTTAGGAGCTATAATCAGCTGAAATAAGTTTTTGGGTTTAGTTTAGGAGGTACAGCTGCAGAATCTGATATGCAACTAACAAAAAGCTGTCATTTAGGTCTTTGACCCGAAAAACAGTGTTTTAGCTTTGATTCGTTAATCCGGAAATTCGCTAATCCGGACAAAATTGGCCGGTCCCAACTTGTCCGGATTAACGAGACATGACTGTAATTTGACTGTATACGTTAGTGATGTAAAATTACGGAATTTGAATTTCAATTTAATTACAATGCTATGGACTCGGTTTTTAATTTCAATTATAATTGAAATGGTTTTGCATTATTTTCAATTACAATTATATTTTCAATTGAATTATTGAACCGCCGAAAATTTCAATTATGTTATTTTTTTCAGATATTTGTCCAATTTTTTTAAAATATTGGCGAATTTTTGCTGCTAAAAGACGTACCCAGAAGTTGAAAACCATGTCCATACAGCACAGGGAAAACAACTTTGTTGACACCGTTAACACGATACGTATACACGTGTCAACGCATCGTGTACGCACACCGTGTAAACCGTGTCAACGATATGTAAACACGCTGGAGTGCGTCTCAGTGTTGACACCGTAAACACGATGCGTTAACACGTGTATACGCACCGTGTTTTCATATCGTGTTAACGCACCGTGCTAACCGCGTCAACGCAACGAACTAACTGTGTCAGCGGCTCCACTATTTCATACAGGTTTCTTTCGCTTATTCCTGGTCATGCTTGTATAGCATTTCAGTGATAAAGGCCTTTTAGCTAGATGAGCAAATGTTTGGAATTAAACGAAGAAAATACTACAACAGAGCATAGGATCAATAATCCTAGCCAGGGTGCCAGGCAAGTGATGGGAGCCGGTCAGCTAAACACGTGATATCGATATGTATACACGGTCCGTATACACGTGTCAACGATATGTATACACGGTCCGTTAACACGGCCTACCCAAGGGCGTGCTAGCGATATGTATACACGATGACATGACACGGTTAACACGCTCACAAGACACAGTTGACACGATGACATGACACGGTTAACACGCTCACAAGACACAGTTGACACGATGACATGACACGGTTAACACGCTCACAAGACACAGTTGACACGATGACATGACACGGTTAACACGCTCACAAGACACAGTTGACACGATGACATGACACGGTTAACACGCTCACAAGACACAGTTGACACGATGACATGACACGGTTAACACGCTCACAAGACACGGTTGACACGATGACATGACACGGTTAACACGCTCACAAGACACAGTTGACACGATGACATGACACGGTTAACACGCTCACAAGACACAGTTGACACGATGACATGACACGGTTAACACGCTCACAAGACACAGTTGACACGATGACATGACACGGTTAACACGCTCACAAGACACAGTTGACACGATGACATGACACGGTTAACACGCTCACAAGACACAGTTGACACGATGACATGACACGGTTAACACGCTCACAAGACACAGTTGACACCATGACATGACACGGTTAACACGCTCACAAGACACAGTTGACACGATGACATGACACGGTTAACACGCTCACAAGACACAGTTGACACGATGACATGACACGGTTAACACGCTCACAAGACACAGTTGACACGATGACATGACACGGTTAACACGCTCACAAGACACAGTTGACACGATAACATGACACGGTTAACACGCTCACAAGACACAGTTGACACGATGACATGACACGGTTAACACGCTCACAAGACACAGTTGACACGATGACATGACACGGTTAACACGCTCACAAGACACAGTTGACACGATGACATGACACGGTTAACACGCTCACAAGACACGGTTGACACGCTCTGCAAACACGTGTATACGGACCGTGTTAACCGTGTCAACAAAGTCGTTTTCCCTGTGCAGTTTGGAGGCACCTGGTTGGGCCGCACAGGAACCAGCAACCCAACCAGGGACCGAAAATTTTGAAAAATTACGTTATAAAAAAGCATAGAAAAGGCATTCGGGGGATGAAATCTACAGTACGTAGTTCATTACAGTATCAGAACACACAATCGTTTTTGTCATTTTGATTAAAATCTTTGTACTTTCGCCGCAGGGGAGTGTACACCCACCATATACACCCAGAAGTCACTGTTTTAACTTTTATGAACTATGAAGTGAAAAGCAGAGAGCAAAATGTTACAACACAAAACCAAGTCAACATAAAATAGGCGACAAAGCGTAAAAAATAGGTTTCTTTTTTAAGTCATTTGCTCCTCTAATAATTACGCATTTGCTTACATTGACCATAGGAAATAATTGAAAAAATAATTGAAATTCTAGGCGAATTTCAATTAAATTTTATTTAAATTATGGCCTAATTTTTGAATTTCAATTAAATTAAATTCATTGAATTGAAATTAAAAAAGGGCCAATTATGCGATTATACGAATTTCAATTACAATTAAATTAATTTTTAACATCACTAGTATACGTTTAATGCAATTTTTAACATAGTATGTGTTTGCTGGTTTGATTTTACTCTTACTACCTACAAAATATTGACATTTTATTTTAAGAGAAGAACTTGTAAAGTTATATGATTCATAGCTATGTAGCGCGCGATCACTATAAGCATTTCTTGCTATAACTAAAAGTACAAAATTGAAACTAAAACTTTAGTCATCAGTCTGTGCATGGCTAAAAACAGCTGAGCGAACAGAGTATGTTCCATGGATGACTACCACAGCCAAATTCGGATCCTTTTAGTTGTAGACACACACACTAAATGTCTGTGATGACAAATTTCCGTGATTCAAGATTGGCATAGTGTATGTACGACTGATTGAACGGCTTTCGATTCAGAAAAGTGAATGCAATTTTTCATGGAGCTTTTCACTTGCAAATTCTCCGGTTTCACGGAATTGGGTCAGAAACGACAGCAAAATATCATGATTCCAGTTTTAGCCAAATACCTTTCTGGAAAGATCATGTATGAGATAATTTGGTACAACAAAGCTGAGACAAATATTTTGAAACTCATTTTCCGTTTGCATTTGTTTCATTGCGCTGTTGTGTTGTGTTGTTTCTGGTTCGCTAAACTCACCAATGCAGGTAAAAGTAGTTAGACAGCAGTTCAGAGATCACCTGATCCTGTATTTTTCAGTTCTCCGTGAAGCTTCTTTTGTTAGTCGTCTCTTTCACGCCATTTGCAGCCCCCCAGCCAGGCGAAAGTGCCCACCACAGAATTCGGCGAATGTTTGAAGAAGGTCTGGTGAATGAAGGATGGGCCTTGGCCGACGAATTATTAGCAGCAGGGCACGCTTTACGCGACAAAGCCAGGACATTCCTGGATGAAACCACCATGGCCATACAAAGCGACAACCTTGCACGATCAGTTGTGAACGACTTCAAATCAGGGACAAACCAGTTGGTTGAAGAGCTTGAAGTCTGGCTGAAAAAGGTGAGGAAAGATAATCTTCCACTGTTCAAAGCAAGCGAATCAAAGCCGCTACGGAGGATTTATAGAGAAACGAGAGACCTTAAAGAACTGTTAGATGCAGATCTGAGGAGTAACCTGGCCGAATATTTTTATGATCAAAGAAAGAAGGCAGAGGCGCTTGCAACCGCCTCTGCCGCAGTGGAACATGGCACTCTGGACGCCGAACGAGACTTGGTCCAAGCAGCAAAGCAAGACCCAACACAGTTTGAAAAGGTCGAACAGACTGGTGGCCAGTTGCGCCAAGGAGCTGAAGAAGGTTTGGAGACAGAGGCGGTGGGCGGTGCTGAAGCAAAGAAAGCGACAGAAGTGGCTTGGCCCAGTGTGCAACGGATGCCAGAGACTCCAGAGAAACTTCGGTTCACTGAGAAGTTGATGCATGTCCATCTCCAGCAACAGGTGCAGGGTATCAAAACTGAACTGGAGAAGGTTATTGAAGATGCGGCTGCGGTCCTGGCATCCGGCAGCCCGGTTGACCAATTGGTTGTGGAAGACTTGAAGGTGAGGAACAAAAAGTTGCTTGATGAAGTGAACCACTGGCTCGAGGAAGTCGAGAACAACCCGATCGAATACAGTAAATACCGCAACTCACTGATGGACTCCCGAAATAGACTGATTGATACCGAAGAGAGACTGCTAGATCGATTGTCCAACCGGTCGAAACAGAAGAAATTCAGCTCCCCTCATGACAAAGTTGGATATGGTACTCTGGAGAAAGAGGAAGGCCTGGCCCAAGCGGCAAAAGAACCGGGTCATCCACCAAACGCAGCTGAACGTTGGATTGCATCTGCAGAGCAACTCCGTCTCATGGGCTGGGTTGAAGACATCAGGAATGAAGTACACGATGTGGGCAAGGATGCGCGTGCAATCCTTATAGCCGGCGGTCAGGTCAAACCAAAGGTCGTGGAGGACTTGAAGTTGAGGAACAAAAAATTGCTGGACGAAGTGGACCACTATCTTGCAGAGGCGGACAAGAACCCCAGCAAATATGAGAAAGAGCTTGTCCGACTGAAGTACTCTCGAGATGAACTGCTTTCCAACGATCGCACTTACATCGGTCGATTGGCGAGTCGCGCTGAAATGAAGTCATCCGCTGCACCTATTGTCACACTTCACGCTTCAAGGAAAGAACCAAGGCAGTTGACAAAGACTCGCAGCAGATTGCCAAGTGACGCCGAAGATCTTTTAGAGAGATGGGCGGTGGAAGGAAATAAAGGAGATTACAAGGCCGTTTCCCAGTTGAAGAAGCAGAAACGGAAACGTAGTGTCGGATTGTCCCAACAGTTGAAAGCACAAAGCAGTGGTCTGGAGGGAAGCGTCGGTCTCTTGGAGCCAATCACTCAGATGCACAAAGCCATTAGAAAAAGAGATGATGAATCGGTCACGGCACGCCTGAAACGCGACAAGTTGTTGTATCGCGAAGTCGTTGCTCAACCCGCTGGAAACTGAGACTGTGCAGAATCTATTTGAAACCGTTTTTGTACGTACATACGTTCTTTCTACTAATCTACTGGTATTATTAGCTTTCAATAAATCATTCGCACTACTAGGTACAGTATGTACAACACACACATGTATTACAGTCGAACATTGAACGCTGTTTATGGTGTTAGTACCTAGGCTAGTGACAACATATATACTGTATTTTATGAGTTTTCCGAATAAGTTCAAATGGCCGCCATTCCATCAATTTTCAGCCGACTCAAAAGATTTTTGGCACAATTATTATTATTATTATTTGCTAAAAGTTTGTTTTGGCTAAGTCCCAGCCTGCTAGCCTCCTGTAGCCTGGAGTTATAAGCAATACCTGAAATGAACTGACCTGAATTTTCAAACGCCAAATTTGAACATACATATCCCACGAACCCACACGAACGAACATACATCGGATGTTCCCCCAATTTTGCAGGTTAACCAATCTATATACATGGACATAAAAACTTGAAGAGGTCAGCTTCTTAGCACAACCGGTTAAAATCTGGCCGATTTTTACTTTCAGTCAAGGCCAAAAATTAGCACTGCAAAAATGAGGGCAGTATGCTCTCTCTGAACATAAAGCACGTCTGTATTGGCCTAGGTAATTTAGGTGTTGACTGTGTTGCCTTAGTTGAGGCAATTGTAATCAACCACCCCCACTGGTTCATGTAACCCTGCTTTCTGCGCAAGGAATAACACCCTCATTTTTGAAAAAGCTAATTTTTGTCCTGGACTGAAAGTAAAAATCCGCCAGGTTTTAACCGATCGTGCTAAGAAGCTGACCTCTCAGGCTTTAAGTCCATGTATAGATTGGTTAACCTGCAAAATTTGGGAAACATTGAAGGATTCGTGCAAATATGTATGTTCAGATTTTATCTCTGTAAATTCGGGTCTGTTAATTTCAGAAAGGTACAGGCTGTACAGGCTAACCTAGGTTTCGCGGCCGAATTGCGAGGGAAGCTGCGTGCATTTCACTTATGCAGACGCGCTGAGTATCCGGATTCAGATACAGTGACAGTGATTCAGTAGGTACAGCAGTTGGTAAATGTAATGAAGCTCAATTTGGACGAGAATAACTCGTGGACCAGGCCGAATCTAGATAACCCGAGCTCAGATTCGTAATCAGCGAGTAAAACTGCATAAATGTAACTGGTCCGTTAATAATTTTGAGCAAAAAAAATTTGACGTCTGTCTTCAAATCGCCAAGCAGGGGGGCTGACCCCTGGAAGTTGCATCCGAAACATGTTAATTTTGTTTGGCGATCAGTGCTGCATTTGTTCTGGCAGAATAAGCTGGACGCCGCATCTATGAGAGAAGTTATGACGATTTTCTGGGAAAAAATGATGTCGTAATTACCGAAAATTTCGTAGTTTTTGGAGAATATCTCGCTAACCGGGAATGATCTGGAAACACGAGCATCAGAAAAAGAAAGCCCATCAAAACAGCTACAAAACGTGTGTGAGTAGAAACTGCAAGTTAGGAAACAAGTGAATGGTGATCGTTTGAGTAAAAGTCGAAAAATGGCCCGAAAAGTGGCTGGTGTGGTGACCCAACTTTGAGGGGGTACAGCTCAGGTTCTAGGGGGTCCCCGATGTTCGAACATGCACCGTTGGTGTTCGTTTGGCATCTATTTTCACATATTTGGACACCAGCCGGATCGGGGAAAAATAGTTGCTTGAACATCCTAAGTTGACTTTCTTGCAAAATGCATGTTAACCACTTCGAAAAGACCAATTTTTCCGAACCCGCGACATTTACCTGAAACCGAATCACATTTACCTGAAACCGAATCACATTTACCTGAAACCGAGTCACGTTTTTTATTCCGAACGCAAAAACGGGTTCGGTTTCTGATTTTTAGGGCAGAGTTTTTTTTTGCCTGAATCTTTCAAAGGTTCGAATTTTATAAAACTGAATGTTACCTTTTGCAGAATCTTTCAACAGAATCTGTGGCGTTTTTTCCGAACCAAAATTGTGTTCGTTTTAGTCATGTGTGGTGGTCACCCCGAACCCAGATTTGGAGGTCACCCGAACCTTCGTTTGGTATGACCGAAACCTTTGTTTTATATGTCCCGAACCTTCGTTTGGTATGACCCGACCCATTACCAGAATACCAGAATTGATCCATTTGTTCTCAAAATGTTCTCTGAAAAGTTTGCGCACTATGCAGAATTGAATTTGCTGTTTATTTTGCAGGTATTATGACTGGATTTAGCTGCGTATCAGAAAGTTCTGGCTATGTGTTCGGCCATACTATGCACTTTGTGAACACTGGTGTAGCTGGTGTAGTGATACAATGTATGCTATGCAGCTTTTACATATGATTCATTTGTTGCAATCAACTAAACGGAAATGGCAAAGACGTCAATCAAAAAACAATTGAATGAACACAGATAATAGCAATACAAAATTAGTACAAGCCAAACTAATGCCAGCACTTGGCAGAGCTACACAGTTTTGTTGATAGCGCGCGCCTTAGCGAAAGAACTAACATCACCACTACGCGCCCAGGCCGGCCGTCATAATTAGCGCCAAATTCGTAACGGACTATTCACTATTCACCACAATCAGCTGTCTGCCGCCTGACTGCCTGAATGAATTCGAAACAGCAGGAATAGAACAGGCTAGGGAATAAAGATTAAGGTGTTTCAATAAAAATTCGGGTGTCTTCAATAAAGATTCGGGTGTCTAGAATAAAGATTCGGATGCAAACATAGGTTCGGCTTTACCTAGATTCGGGATTGTTACGGATTCGGGATTGTTGCAAAAACGGGTTCGGTACAATGATTCCAATTTGGCTTCGGAATTTTTGGGATAGTTTCTGGCGCAAAAATTAAAGGTTCGGCCGACTAGGCACGGGTAGGGTTCGCTTTTTCAAAATGTGACCAAAGATTCGGAACAGCATTTGACGAACCAACCTAGGGGGTTGGACGAACCGGTGACATTTACCTGAAACCGAATCACATTTACCTGAAACCGAATCACATTTACCTGAAACCGGATCACATTTACCTGAAACCGAGTCACGTTTTTCAGATTTACGGATATATCCGTAAGGTTTTTTCGAAGTGGTTAAGAGAAATCGGGGTTTTTGGAAGCCCTTTTTGTCATTTTTTGCTTGTTTTTAGCTCTAAAATGCAGCTGGCAACTTAAAATAGCGATTTTTCGCGTCCTTACTGAGAAAAACGAGCTAAAAACGTATTTCCAGGCGTTTTGGAGCTTTTTGAAATTTTGGACCCCCTCTGGGCGAAACCCCCCTCGACCCCCCACCTGAGGAAAACCACCTACCCCCTCTACTGTGGATCTGGTAGCTGTAGCCTGTACCTGATTATCAGGTAGATTTGCAATACCCACCTGATGTGTTACTTTTGCACTGTACCTACCTGATTTTGTGGTATTTTTGGCCTGAAACAGGTACAGGTATCAGGTACTTTTTCGTTTTCAAAAATAGCATCAAAAGACCAATTTGTTAATCAAAAAGCGTTTAGAACAGCTAACTCTTCAAATTTTTTTCCTCCTCATTGTGCAGTAGTACTCCTGGACAGTCAGACACTTAACGCCGTTTATAGTACCGACACCATATAAGGTACGAAATCTGAGCAGAGTGGTACCATACATTGTATATGGCACCGGCACCGGTACCAATGCGTCTGTAAAAATTCGAAAAAAATGGATGTTGACCTGAAAATTTGACCCGCCTATGGGCCGGACCACTCATCCCGCGCACCCACATCCTGTCTTTCCTTTGCTGCCTTCGCTACTAGCCGGCACGTTGGTAGCTAGCTCGTTGGTATATTGGAATAACTAGCCGGCACGCATGCTCGTTGGTATATTGGAATAAAGTTAATTAAGTATGCTTTAATATTGATGAAGATACAGGGACCAGCCCACATGGATTCATGGCTGTTCCAGTCACTTAGCAACTCTACCATTACACCACCCATACATAGACTGTTTGGTTAACGACAAGTCCAAAATGGCACGCTTTCTGCTGCTCTTATATGTCGCCTTCACTCTACGTTGTGTCTTGCTCTTCGCCTTTAAAACCCGTAAGGTGCTACAAGTTGCCTTAGTATTCTGCGCTGCTCACAAGTTGGTTGCAAGTATCGCTAACTCTGTAGGGGAGGCTACAAATCGATTGTCCCAGCCCTACTAAAAGAGCACCTAGCGTAATGCTTCAAATCTGCTAATAGAGCCAGGCACTTAACGCCGTTTATGGTACCGACACCTTATAAGGTGCCGGTACCATAAATGATACCCCCACGTTCGGGGCCTGTGGTGGTATCATACAGTATAGATCAAAAAAATGTCCCATCGCTTTTCCGGCCTTCACTCAAACGTTTCATTCTCAGTCAATTCTTTACCGATTTGGCTCAAATTTTCAGCAAAAATTAACAACATGGTTCGCTAAATGTTCTGCAAGTTTGGTGCCAAAACTACGACTCATACTGGTTTTATGACCCGAAAACTAGGAATGAGGATGGTCCACGCAAATTTATTTTTTTTCGGTAATACAAGGAGTACAGGCCTGAAACTTGCAGCAATGATTGGTGTTGCCATTGGGCATAACATACTAAGCGGGCAGCCCTGTAGCTCAAAGGGCACTAAAATGGGGGAATTTCAAAAACATGAGTGAAAATCCCATAGTTAAGAAATCTGCACCTTCTAGAATCAAAGCACTGAATCTGTTGTTAATCAACACAGATTGTAGCAGGAAGTTCGACAAATATATGAACCTGATATTTAAGCTCTGTTCCATACCATAGAAACCATCCCTGCAGCGTTTTTTGAAAATTGAAAATCTTTAGAATCGTCATTTTGCCGGTTTTACGAAGAAAAGTCATATTTCGTCATGTTTTTGAAATTCCCCCATTTTAGTGCACTTTGAGCTACAAGGCTGCCCGCTTAGTATGTTATGCCCAATAGCAACACCAATCATTGCTGCAAGTTTCAGGTCTGTACTCCTTGTATTACCGAAAAAAAATAAATTTGCGTGGACCACCCTTATTCCTAGTTCTCCGGTCATAAAACCAGTATGAGTCGGAATTTTGGCACCAAACTTGCAGAATATTTAGCCAACCATGTTGTTAATTTTTGCTGAAAATTTGAGCCAAATCGGTAAAGAAGTGACAGAGAACGAAACGTTTGAGTGAAGGCCGAAAAAGCGATGGGACATTTTTTTTTATCTATACTGTATATGGTACCGGTGCCGCATAAGGTGCCGGTACCATATCATACCGTACCACTGCGAAGGTAGGGCTACCATATACTGCATGGTACCGGCACGTTATATGGTGTCGGTACCATAAACGGCGTTAAGTGCCTGACTGTAGTAATACAGGCATTTAACGCCATCGGTACCATATAAGGTATTTTTGCAGGTATAATCTATGTACAGTATGGAACCGGTACCTACGTAGGCACGCCTCGCCTAGAATTTCGGCTCAGATGCCACCCCTGGCCGCCACTGGGGATGGGTCTACCATTGTTTTTCGGCACCCTATGTATATATATATATATATAATATATGTGTGGTATTACGTATGGCAGCAACCATACCAGCCAGACCTTCTGTGAACTGACAGTTTTTCGTTCTGCGCCAACCGATCGTTCACCTGTTACAGCTCTACATGAGAAGTGCCAGTCATTCAACAAGTCTGTGTACACATTTGGCTCTTGTTACATCTGCGGCTCTTCTTCACTCACGTACACCCTAGCCAAGACGAGATGCAGCCATTTTGCCAACGGCCATTTGGCTTTCATCAATTCGGAAGCCATCCGGAAGCAGCTGAACGACCTGGGCTGTGACCCAAACGGTATGCAACGAACAAGTAGTGCGAATAACGCAAATTTTGAATGTGGACATTCCGAGCATTTTTAGGTTACCCGGTGTGGGTGGGTATAGAGCAGGTGGACCTGAGCAATGAGCCGTATGGTGGGTGGGCGTTCACTCACCCGGACGGTCGTCATTGGCTGATGAGTGATGCCAACTTAAGCAGTCTTTGGCGACCTGGCAATCCTGACAATTGGGACTCAAACGAGCACTACGCTGTTCTTGATGAAAAGCTCAATGATCTTCCGGTCCACTATCAGTACCACTATATTTGCGAATATGGTAATATTTTATTTTTATTTTTAGGCGTTTCTCAGCACTGCACGATACAAAACAAGACAATAGGCAGATGGTTCTTTTTTTACATACATACAATTTGTACAGAAGTGGACCGTACCGGATCTTTCCACTTATAAGACCGGGTCTTATAACTGGAAAATGCCCAAATTTAGGGTCACTTTTTGGCGCCCTTTTGAAGACCATGGTCTTCTAACTGGAAAATGTTATTTCACTGCAAACAAGGGTTTTTGGCCAAAAGTTGAATTTGTTTTTCACCTAGATTGTTGTTCCAGACATGCCTGACCATTTTACGCTTGACTTGTAGAACTTTACTTGAAATTAGAAAAAAGAAATTTAGTGTTGAAGCATAGCAGGTACTGTATTGTGTTCAAAACAAAAATCAGAATCATGATTTACCTATATTACATTCTTCTGCCTTTCTTTTTACACGATGCACAGCTTTTGTTTAGTTTAAAAACAGATTTGAGCTTTGAGTGTGACAGATTTAGATGATCGACAGCGATCCTACAGACTCGCCGGAAATGACCAAGTAGGGCACCCATCCACCTATCTGGACCGGAGTCGGCAGGCCACTAGAATTTCCTGCGCCAAACACTGCAGAGACGAGCTGCCCTGTCGAGCTTTCAGCTACAACCGAATCAACGGTACCTGTGTGCTGTACTTCAGTCCCCCAAATGGAACCGCTGAATGGCAACCTGAGACCGCTGCTGGATTTGAACTCTACCAGATTTATTAGCTTTCCAAACAGACTAATAGTCGAGTTATCTTTTGCTTTTGTAAAACAGTGTAGTACAGTTGGTAGGTACTCCAAATTTTCAGGTAAGTTCAGGTTCAGGTATCTCTACAATCCAATTTCAGGTTCAAGTATGAAAATTTTCAAAACTACCCAAGTGTCAACAGTGGCGTATCAAGGGGGTGTAAAATTTTGAACTTGCCTGGTTGGGTCGCTGCCCAAGAAGGGTGAGAAAATTTCGCAAAATTAGCCTTGAAAAAACGTGTTTAAGAATCATTGTGAGCTTAAAATTGACTGAAATTACAAGTTTTAGCAATTTAAAATGATCTGGTTGGGCTTCTGCCCGACGAAGCCGAGAAAATTTTTAAAATTTAGCTTTCGAAAACACATTTAAAAGGTATTCTGAGCATAAAATAGACAGTTTTATTTAGTACATTATTACTTCATTTCTCTTAATTTTGTGCAATTTTTCCTTCCTACCTCCACCAAAAGGGGGATGTACACACCCTACACCTCCGCTCGGTACGCCACTGGCTGTGTGTCAGGTTCAGGTAAAACAAAAACGTTAACGTACTGTACGTATGCAATAGTATTATTTCGTTAACAGGCAATGTGGATGCAACCAAACTTATTATGATGACAGAAGCAGGCAGTTTTATCAATCTCCGCTCACACGCCTAAGCGGGGACGTTAAGAGAGCACTCCCTGTGACGATACAACTGTATTTTAGAAAATTTGGGCTAAAATTACGGCACTAGGACTTGTTAGGACAGGAGTTTTAGGCGTTATTCCAAGTTCCTGTCTTTTAGTATGAAAATACGAGCCGCCTTTCCTTCCCTCTCACTCTCATTCTATTAGTTGCGTTATTTTGGGACAAGTTGAATTTGTAGCTAGCTGTGACACGGTTTTATTAATACTTTGTTTTGAATGTGTGTGTGTCTACCTACAGTATGCTGTTATCAAACATTGCAATGTGCTTTTTAGCTTGTAAGCTTTGATTGTGTTAATGCATGCGCTTTTGAAGGCATGATTGAGTTGAAGTTAGACTGCTAAAATCGCTAAAATTAACAAATACTTTACCTGAGAAAAAACGCTGCATTACACAATTTTATTAATTCTCACGTCGGGCGTGGAAAAATTGTCTGAGGGTTTGCGGTCCCGAGGGACAGACCCCCTGTTGTTACATTTATGCTAACGTAGATAGATGCCTAATTGGTGTTGTCACTGAAATGGTACGTAGCGGTTCCGGCAATTTAGAGCTTTAACTGTGTGTACAGCGCCGATCCATGTACTATTAGTAGGATTCGGGACGCACGGATGCCCGCTTGGTTGCACAAGCAAACCAGACAGTCACTCTATTATGGCGCGTTATTGCTGCACTACTATTATTAATCAATTGTATGCGTTCGTCAACCTCTCTACCCCATCTGACACTGACAATCGAAAACCGGTGCAATCTGTTTGATGTTTGCATTTTCCGCTTCGTACTCGCTTAGTTAGCGTTCTACCAATAAATCCATTGGCTGTACAGGCTAAGGTAGGTTTCGGTGCCGAATTGCGAGGGAAGCGGCGTGCATTTCACTTATACATGACGCGCTGATTAGATACAGTGACACTATCCCTCACTTACTTGGAACCGAAGGCACTATTCAGCACTGTGATAAGGTTTTAGGCTTCTATGTAGGTTCGGGATGAATGAACCTTAGGATTAAGTTAGACTTACTTTTAGATTCAATCTTAGTCTTAAGTTAATATGGTAGGTTTCCGCTAATGGGGGTAGTGTCCCACAATTGCCGAATGTTTTCTCAGAAAATCTACAAATTGCTACCGTAGTATCTCATATTTTCGTGTTGAAAGTCTAGAATGGTTAGGCTTATAGTTAGACGGAAACAGTTAGCGTTACCATGTTCAGTTGGGTTTCAAAGTAAAGGCATAGCTTTTGCAACTATACACTGGCGCGAACGTGTTTGAATGACAAGTGGGGCGGTCCCTAACAACGATGCAATCGACTAATTATTCAGCGGTCAAACACAGCCGCCGCCTGCGTATGTAAAGCTGACCAGTGCACTAATTTAATTGGTACGCTCAGGTAGACACGCCAGTGAAGTTGGCGGTAGTTGTCATAAAGTGTTTTACGAGTCGATTTGATTAGGCAGTGCCGTCCCCTCGGACCGGAGCCGTCCGTCCCCGGTCGCAGATTGAAATGATTCTTTTATGGCCTGCTTTCATTAGTGCTCAGCTCCCCAGGGGGCAGGCCGTTCCAGCAGAAATCACCACTTTTGCACTTGATTAGTCAACCCTCCTACTACCGTAGGTAAGCTAAATAGACACCTTACTACACTCAGGCATTTAACGCCGTTTATGCTACTGCTACCATATATGGGCTAGCATTTCGGCTGAGGGGTGGTAAATTTTCAGGTCTTGAGGGTGAGAGGGTTGAGAGGATTATAAGCTAAAAAGTCCGATCTTTGGCTAAGATCAAGGTTTTTTGCGGCTTAATTTTAGTTAAAATAGGTTAACGTCGGCTATTTTGAGCTCATTTATACTTAATTTAGGCATACTTTTATCCTAATTTTCTATACAAATTTCTTCCAAAAAAATTTCGGAGGGGGTAGGTCAAAGCAAAGCCCCTCAGCCCCCCTTTGCCCATGTGTGTATGGTACCGTACCATATATTGCTACCCCCACGTTCGGGGACTGTGGTGGCACCATAAATGGTACCGCTCCTTTCAGTTTCTTACCATAAATGGTAGTGGTACCATGGCTACGGGTAGGGATACCAGTACCATAAACGGCGTTAACTGCCTGAGCGTACTATAACTTCTATTTTGTGTAGCCTAAGCCTATAAGCTTCGTACAGTACATATAGTAGCAAAGCCAGGCTGCCTTAGCGTCTACCTACTGTAAGCAGCGGTTCTCACGGCTAATTTGCATATAAGGCGGCCAACTGTGTCCATATAAAGCTATATGCGTATAATAATATATATTCGAGCGTTGAAGCATGTCGTGGAAGCAGAAGCGTCCCTTTAAGGCCCATTGGAGGGCGACCATTCGCAGCCGACCAACCGGTCTATTTTGACGGATTAGCTAGCATTAGGAAGCGATCCGAAGGCACAATCAGGCCGCGCCAAGTGAAAGCATAAATTTTATTCCACTTTGGCACTGCCTTAAAAAAGGGGACAGCAGCGCACCGACCGACCACTCGATTACATCCATTTTTGGCCTTGGGAACACGCAACAGAAAGAAACGTCAGAATTAATCGACTAGGCAAAGCGCGAAAAAACAAGCACACACCGATCTGATTACCATAAATCGCAAGCCAAGTACCGATCGCCAATAGTAGTAGAATCGAGAGAGGACCAGAGAAGAAAAACACAATCAAACGACCATAAGAAGAAACAGCAACTAAGACATGGTAGGTACCGTAGATAAAGCTTCGACCGACCGACTGTACATTGGAGATCCCCGTTGGACTGGCCACAAAACCAGCATAATCAGCTCTGCCTGACCAAGCCTGAGCCGGCACTAGTCACAGGGTAATATGGCGCTGTAATAACTTTCATTACATTTTTTCTTACCGCAAGTCAAGCTCACTTATAACTGACGAACTATTTGGTCGCAGTCCTGTCCACGCTCCGATTCCGGCCGCTGCAAACTCGGCCGGGAAGGCGCCGGTTCCTGCCGCGTAATATTCATTTGGTATGGCTGAAATTACAGTACTAGTAGTACTGTACTGGTGCTAGACGCCTCAGTCTTACAAGTGGCCGTGAGACTGGCGCCGACGTTGTAGAGCGTCTTAGGGTCCTCCTTTCCAGTGCCTGAAGCATAAACAAAGCCGGTAATCCACCTGGTAAGGCATCAATAACAATTAGATTAGGGGTCGGGGCCTTAAGACGCGGTGGCTTATGAATAATGCGCAAACAGGCACGCGTTGTCGCGTCCGGTCACCTGCCTAATTGGGCGTGATTGCGTCTTTGTGCGCACTCCACAAGTGGCAGGGCCATTTCTGGCCGGCCGCAGACACGGCAGCCTATCGTCCGTAACAATAGGGCGAAGCCTGCTCATAAAATAACAAAAAATTAGGTGATTCAGTAGGTTAGCCGTATGTGCCACCAAAACAGACCAACTATAGCTAATAACCAAACGTATGAGCTATGCTAAAATTACCAAGGGAAACATGTGCGTAGGAAAACAGAAAACACCGGCCAAGAAAACAGTATTATTTACTAAAACTGTAATTTTTACCCTCCTAAGAATGCATGTACCGACATGCGAGTTTTAGAAATTACATTAAAATTAAGCAGAAAATAGAAATACACGCTGTTTTTCTGTTTCAAACTGCAAGTTTCATGGTTTGCAAGCTTAATTTTAGCCTCTAATTTGAAAATTCTGACCAAATTTGCAAAACTTTAGTGAGACAAAGCAAAAACCGACAGGTCGGGCCTGATTTTGATGCCTGAGCGGCCCGAAAAAAGATGCCCCTGCACATCTCTACCTCAGAATGCCTTTGAAATGCGTTTTGTTTGAAAGCTAAATTTTTTGCACCGCCCTGATCCAGATCTCTTCTCCCTTCCTATCCCAGTTACAAATGAAAAAGTACGTACGTACGAAGTAAACCGGGCTTGCCGGATGAAAAGACAAAACTGTAAGTCTCTAAAGTTGTACCACCTACTGAAATTTCGCATACCTTTTGTTGCTTAAAAAGTACCTATAGAGTTTGCGCTTTAGATGTGAACCAAGTGTAATAATTTTGTTGCTTCAAAAGTACACCTATAGAGTTTGCGCTTTAGATGTGAACCAAATGTAATAATAAAGCGGGCGGTGGAGGTAGTATAGAGATGGGATGATGAATAATGAAGCGCGTACCGGCGGTGGGGGCAGCAAATGAACTTGCATTGTTGGTGCGAGTTCCATCCAGCTCTGCGCTTTTGTTATGTCGTTCGGCGGCTATAACGAGAGCGAAAAATGTTTGGCTGCGCAATTTCCGGCGCCTACCAAAGGCAGGCAACCAGTCAAGGACCTGTGTTTAATCGGGCGTCAACTGGTAATGCAAAGACGCTAGGACGCACTAAAGGGCCATTTCCGGCCGGTCATAAAATCAGACTACTGTAAAGAAATTCTCTCACCTGCGTTGTTATTCAAATTGGCAGCCATGTACGGGGTCAGCAGGCCGCCCATCTCGGTTGAAGCTTCGTTTTTTACCACATGACTTAGCCAGGCCTGGAGAAAAAGTCGTGAGAACGTCTATCAAGACCAACAGCAATTGGCTCACTTGCATGCATGCGTCCTGAGCTCTTTGTTGGTGCGACTCTAAAAGAAAAGCTTCTTATGAGCATTGCTCTCTGCAAAAACCACCGGTCCACCTTTCTGTGCCTTGCCGGGGAAATTGGCGTTGGAATCGAGCTGAGGAAACCCGAGCAAACCGTTGATGCTGTAGGGCGCTGACACCACAGGCAAAGAAGCTGTCGAGTGGGTTATTACTGATGTGACATTGGGGGCACCTGAAATATACGTACAATGTACATACAAACACTCGTAACAGTTTTCTACCCGTATTTTGGGCTCAGATGGGTAGGCAGGCAAAACAATTGAAAACCTTAAGCCGCATTGGAGAGGGGGCCTCAACCCACCCATCTGAAGCAGACCAGTCACCAGAATACCGCAAATACCACGAAAATAGCCGCAACCCCTGAATTTTGTAGGCCGAACCCCAAATTTCTCGCTTTTTCCACCAACACCCATTTTCCCGGCCGATATTTAACTTCGACCATAGAACGACTGCCATAAAATGCGTTTTTTTCTGCCAGATTTACAATTTTTCTTCATTACGATTAGATTACCCATACCTCACTAAAACATTTGCCCCTTAAAATTACTGCAGATTTGCCTATCTTGAATACCTGAGCCAGTGCAGATTAACCGAAAATTGACTTCTCCCGACAATTTAAAAGTGAGTGCTCGCTAAAATAAGCGATGCAACTCGTACCAGTAGGACTTTGATGTTCGCTGGGAGTGCTGCTACAAGGGGACAGAGGTCCATTGCTGGAGTCCAAATACTTGTGAGCTTTCTCGGCCGCTTTGTTGCGCACGATTCTGCAATTTTAGCGGTGACATTTTGCGAGCGGCGGCGGGGGCCAGAAAAGCCAACCGGTTAATGCTGGAAACGCTGGGCACATTTTCCTGGTCGCAAATGCTGTCGCTGAGTAATTTGTCGCGGATCTCCCAAGCGAACATGGTTGGATTCTGGCGCTTATAGGCCGCAATCGCGTCCACCACTTTAGGCGTGGCCACCTTTGGCTTCGATCCGCCGATCACGCCCGGCCGAATCGACCCGGTCTCGTAGTACCTGAGCAAGTTAATTTGGTCTTAGAAAATTTGCATACAGCCTCTACTCACCTGCCCAGAATCTTGGAGACACAGCCGTGCGAGACTCTCAGCTGTCGGGAGATATCGCAGGGACGGACGCCTTGGTGCGCCAACTCCACAATTCTATGTCTCACATGGTCGGGCAGAGGTCGGCCGTTGACAAAGACACCGCCCAGTTGATTGACACCTGTATGACCTAGCAAGTAATTAAGCCAATTAATAGCGCACCGTCGGTCAATCAGCCCTCTCACCCAAACTCAGCCAATAGGAGCGCAAGTCAAAGAGCAGCGCGGGTATGGGACTGTTGGGTTCCATGGGCTACGGTAGCGCGGGCAGGAGGAGCAAGATGATGTCTCACAGGCCCAAGCCGCCGACTGATTGAGGGCCCATTTGCGGCGCACTAATGCGGGGCTTAAAAGCATCAGGCGAGGCAACCCAAAATTGACTTAACACCTCAGGCGTTAAAGATGCGATTGAGCTAAAAGCGCCCAAACAAAGCTTACTGGTGTAGCTGGAGGCACTGACCGCCGCCGCCGGAGCAGTCGGATGATGCACCGCGCGCGGATCGAACACAAGACAAGCGGAGCGCGACTGGGGGTAAGGGGTGTAACGGGCAGCCCATAGTGCATCCATGACGCCGCCGCTACCTCGCTCACGCTCTTCACGGCCCACCGGCCGTCCGCCGCAAAACCGGAGCCAACGCCCCGCCCCCTCGGCGCTGATTGGACGGCGCTGGGGTTACGGTAAGCGAAGCGGAACGACCGGCGGCGCCCGAGTTGAGTAATCGCAAATAGCCGCCGCCCGCGCCATTAATGCAATTAGCTTACGACTGCTGCGCCACTTGCTCCATGATGATCCTCGCACCATGGCGACACCTGGCGGCGGGTACGGTAAACAGCACAGACCCAGAGTGAACTCGTTGAGCGCCGGGAACCAGGCCGGCGGCCAGGAAAGACTCATTTTTGCACTATGCGATGACAGTGGCATTCCCAGGGGGTGTATGGTGTATACACCTCACCCTTTGCGGCGGAGGTAGGGAGGAAAAATTAGACAAAAATAAGAGAAATGAAATATTTATGTACTAAAACTGTCTATTTTATGCTCAGAATACCTTTTAAATTAGTTTTCAAAATCTAAATTCTTAAAAATTTCTCGCCCTGGTCGGGCAGAAGCCCAACCAGGCCACTTTAAACTACCAAAACTTGTAAATTTTGTCAATTTTAAGCTCAGAATGCTGTTTAAACACGTTTTTGAAGGCTAATTTCGCGAAATTCTCTCGCCTTTGTTGGGCAGCGGCCCAAACAGCAACTTCGAAAGTTTCCACCCGCTTTAGAAAATCCTGGGTACGCCACTGTGAGATGACACCTCGACTGACTCATGAGCTCTTACTGGTTTTAAGAAAACGCGCTGACATTTCCGGCATGATGTAGGAAATTTGGTTGTACGCACTGTATGTACGTTAGTTTGTAATAATACCCTTTTGTTCGTTTAAATCTTGATTTTTGAAATCACACTCGCTAGCACTTTTCGATGTAGT
Organism: Sabatieria punctata; assembly: GCA_030248155.1. Classification (NCBI taxonomy): domain Eukaryota; kingdom Metazoa; phylum Nematoda; class Chromadorea; order Araeolaimida; family Comesomatidae; genus Sabatieria; species Sabatieria punctata. The sequence goes on along the minus strand of JASANB010006133.1, from coordinate 43,657 downwards.
AGAAATACATGCACAACGTAGTAGAAGAACAAAAATTTGCGCTTCAGTTCGCAATGTACCTTATAGAGTGCTAAATAGAGTACCCCAAATACTGTACCCGGGGTACTCTATTTCGAGACATGGTTTTTAGCAATAATTCCTGAATTTCGCTAGATTGTGATAGCCAACAGTAAAAGAAAAGTTTGCAATATTGCCCTTTCTCGAATCTAAACCACATGTTTCACATAAATAGAATCTAAATTGAAGTCAATAGTTTGTCTGATAATTATTCAGGCTTTTTTATGCTAAAATGCGCTTTTTAGTATGATTGAATATAGAATAGAAAACTCTTCCATCGAGGAATCTCTTGAAATCAAAAAAGTTTTTGGGTGAAATACTTCTAAATTTGCGGAACTCCTTCGAGCCAACAACTAATTTTGTGCTAAAGTTAAATACAGCTCTTTCTGGCTAATTTTGCAAAATTCCAACTAGTGTACCCTGGTACACTATTTGGATTAGTCTTTGTCGGCCAAAATCCAAAATGCCAATACTGTACCCGGGTACTCTATTCAGCACTCTCCGGTATTGCAGGCACATACACATGTAACAGGGGTCTGCCCCCACCCGACTTATACCAGAACCAGACCCGAGACGATTTTCCGAACCCCCATCCGATTTTCTGGCAAGTAATTTTCTCAGCAATTTTTACAATTTGTTAGAATTCAGACACTAAAATTGCTAAAATCACCTATAAGATAGCACTTTTAGCTGCTATTTTAGCCCAAATCAGCGGTTTTGACGTTTCTCAGCCCAAAAAGGGATTTTTTAGCGAATTTTAGGGCCCAACCTCCCTCCCGTAAAATTTGGGCTCAGACCCTCCCGGCTGGTGCCAGACCCCCAAACCCCCCTCTACCATTGGAGGATGACCTATTACATGTAGCATGTCTTGGGGTGTTCGTTCTCTTCATGTTCAAGCTTTGATGTTCGCCTAAAATAGGTGATTTGGACAGATTTTAAAATAAATTCAGAGTTTGAATGGATCTTCTGCATATTTTCCTATCTCGCTCACTGTTTTTCAGAGAAAACTGTGCTTACAAACTCAAAAAAGGCGGCGTGAAAGACGAAAATTGTTGCCAAATCCGGCTGAGAAAAAGTTGGATACCTAATTTCAAAATTGAAGATTTCAAAACGGCACGCAATTAATTGTACTCGTCCACAGGATCAGATACAGCCAAGTGGAGTCGAGATGTCAATCTGGACTACCGAGCACAGACAGATACAAGAAGAGAGAGCGTAGAGAAGTGGTACGTTCGTTTGCGCTCGGGGCGTAGCTGCATGGATGGCTGGCAATGATATGCGGCCCGTGGCAATTTATTTGCAAATGACGCTAACTATAGGTGCGAGCAAGTTGGTTGCATCCACCTGTGGCCACTTTGCATTCCTAGACTAGCTCCTGCCTCCCACACTGCATATAAATTCCTTCCTAACCTACCTACTACTGGCGCTGCCAGGCAAAAACAGCACTCACGTCTGCTCCGGGTGAAGCGTGTGCACGGTCGGTAGCTGCCCAACTTAGGAAGCCAATCCGGAGACTCGTTCTCTACTTGCGAGCCGGGCGAATCCTCCGCTACCAAATCCAAAAGGTCAGGCAACTGAAACCAAAACCCGTCCAACTCATGTTTCGGCTCAGCTTTTATAAGGCACTTTCTTGCAGATCAAGGGAAATAAATTACAATCAATGTTATTTACTGTGTTTGTTGCAGGGATGTGAGGTGTGTTTTTTTTCGGTGTTTTTTCCGTTTTTTTCCGGGAGAAAACCGGTTTTTTTCCTAAGGGTCGGAAAAAAACATAAATCGTGGAAAAAAACTCAAGCTAAAAATAGCTAATTTATGTCATTTTTCAGTTAAAAAATGAACTTTTCCGATGTATAATAGGCCAGACTAACTCAAAACTCTTAGAAAAACAACAGAAAAGACCAAATTTGACAATTTTAAACAAAAACGCCAACTGCTGTAAGAAAATTTACATATAGCGTTTATTGATGGGGCCTATCAGGCACTGTTTCAAGCCTGTTTCGTGATTTATATCTATGTAAGACGGGTATTTCTGTTCTGAAAAGACTCAGGAAGGCGCTAGAAAGCGTTAGGAATAATAAAACCAGGCTAGGATACTCAGAACTTGAGCTGGAGTTTTTTTCCGCGATTTTGGAAAAAACTGGAAAAAAAACGGAAAAAAACTGGAAAAAAACAGGCCGAGGTTTTTTTCGGAAAAATATACAACCCTGGTTTGTTGTGATGTTGCTAGCATTATTGAAATCCAATCTACTGGTCGAAACATTTCCATACTGTGAAGTCGCGAAACTCGATTTCAAAATCAGGTGGAATACATTACTAAACTAGTTTTTAATACCATTAGAAACAGTGGCTTTTAACTGTTTATTTTTCACTCCTCTCCAAAAGCTGCTTCACCATACAGTACTTAAGAGTTTTTAATGAAATATTTATTATATTTTACTTTGAAAAAATTTTTAACCTGATAATTCAAGATTTCATTCACATCAAACGCTTTTGAAGTGAAATTTTTCTGATTAAAGCTGACTTGTGGTTATGAACTGAACTGAGTTTTTAATTGAGAATTTTGTGTTTTTAAAAAGGTTAATTGCCATATAGTGCTGTTTATAATACCCGGGAACATGGCACTTAGGCTTTTGCGAAAATATAATTGAATCCATTTATATGGCACTCTACAAAATCTGCTGTAAACTAACGACAGTATGTGAAGTTCTGTTGTCTTGCTTGGGCGACAAAATAAATAAATAGAAAAAATAAAATTCTTTGCTCAAACTACTGTTATTTTACTAGTGGATTTTTATTTTACTATTTACTAAATTTACTACAAATTCAGCTCTTCAATTTAATTTTTATTTTTTTTTTACTACCAGGCAGCTCCGATTTTACTAATTTTTGTTTTACTAATAAATTTACTAATTTTACTACTATTTTACTAAGATTCTACTAGTCATCAGGAGCAATTTTGCATCATTGATGCCAAGATCTAATGAATAATTAATGTTGGTGCTAAATAGTTGCTAAATTTGATCATGATACGAGGATCTCAAGAACTTTGGAGACAAAAATGTTTGAAATTCGACTGACAAAAGTGCTCGTACACATCTTTTATTGCAAAATTGATCAAGAATTTAGCTGAAATTCACCAAAAACTAGTAAAATAGTAGAAAAATTTTCATTTTACTATTGACGGTCTTTGTTAATTAAATTTAATTTTTACTTTACTATTGGCTCTTAATTTTACTTTTTACTATTATTTTACTACTAGTAAAATACCACTAGCATTACTAATTTTTGTTTTACTATACTATAGTAAAATAACAGTAGCTCAAACGTCATAGATGTAAAAAATGGTTCTTTACTTACATCAGAACCTCTTATGATTGCATTATCCATTGTTTTTCTTCTTACAAAACAAGGTTTACCACCAAAAATACTGTAATATTCACTCGTTTTATATTGATAACTGCTCACTTCAGAATAAAAATCTATCTCCATTTATTGTATTGTACTGTACCCCGACTATAAATGTCACTAAGTGTCGTTACGTCTACGGTATTGTGGATCAAGGCCGTTTGTGTTACTTTTTAGGCAAGCAAACGCTTACTACTACGTTTTAACGATGTTAATTAATCTAATTCAAGGAAAACAGCCATAAATGGCCTCTGCAGAATTTAAGATGCATTTTGCGAGAAAGTCAGCTTTGAGGGGGGCAAGCAGGGCCATCTCACGGATCTAGCTGATATTTATATCTATTAAAATAGAGCACAGTCGAAGACCAACGGTGCATGCCCGGCCACCAGTAACCCGTTGGAACCGGAGCTACACCCCCTCAAAGTTGGGTCGGCAGCAATTTTCGGGCTCATTTTAATAGCTCTGACACCCTCCATTCAAACGATCACCCTTCATTCGTTTCTTAAGCTATGATCCCAAGTCGCATATGGTTTTGTAGCTGGTCCAATGGCCTTTCATTTTCTGGCACTCCCGTTTCCTGTTCTTAGCTGGTTACCGAGATATTCGCCGAAAACTGCGAAATTTCCGCAAAAGTCCGTTATTTTTGAAAAATCTTTATAACTTTTTGTGCAAAGGGCCTGCCAAGCTAATGTTTTAACAAAAGTTAGGCATGAGTTGGCCAAACAAAATGAGCGCACTTAAGTGTGCTGTTTACGGGGGGTATGGGGGGTGTTTGGCCTCTCAAAGGTGTTCGAAAAAAATTTTTTCTGCAAAGCTTAGTGGTTCTAATACTGTTATATGCTGTTTTGTGCGCTGAGTTCGAAAATGCATTCAGTTATGCTAGATTCGATCAGGATCGGGAGAAATTGGCATCCAAATTTGAGACCGAGCCTATTTCTTGAGTGGCACTACTCGCTAGTATGACTATTAACAGCGGTGCAATGCAGTTTTTCTTATTAAGTTTTTGCTGCTGATTCCGAAAATAACTTTATTTTTGCTCTACGTTGCCTAGTGTTGAAGATATCGGCATTTTCATGATTTGGGAAGAAAACGGCTGCACTTGTTATAACATGCTCGTTTGAAAGGTGACTCAATTCAGTCGCATGTAGGGTACACAGCCATCAAATTTATATCACCTAATGCAGTTTTTGCCGCTGATTACGAAAATTACATCTGTTTTTCAACCTGACCGCTCCTGATGATGATGATATTCTGAATCAGCGGAAAAAACTGCACCAGATAGATACCACGTTAGGCCCAGATTTGACAGAATACTTATTGTCTGAGTACCAGGGCATAAAAATTACATAAGTAGCTCTGGTACTCAGACAATAAGTATTCTGTCAAATCTGGGCCTAATGTGGTATCTATCTGGTGCAGTTTTTTCCGCTAATTCAGAATATCATCATATTTTTGCGCTACGGTCACTCGGTCGCAAGTTATCGACCTCCGAAGGTTCATTAAGAAACATGCCATGACAAGCCATAATCCTGAAATAAATGTTCAGCATTCATGCATTTCTGAAGGGAACCTTTTATCAGTCAATAGTGTACCCGACCTATTTTGACCCGCTGAGTTCAAAAATGGCATTTGTTTTAATCTATACTCGTTTTGGAGATATATGAATATTAATGCAAATTTTGTTTGATCAGTAATATCTCAAAATTGAACAGCAGTAGAGAAAAACAAACGCCATTTTTTAACTTAGCGGGTCAAAATAGGTCGGGTACACTATTGACTGACAAAAGGTTCCCTTCAGAAATGCATGAATGCTGAACATTTGACAGATAACTTATTGTCTGAGTACCAGGGCATAAAAATTACATAAGTAGCTCAGGAGCAGTCAGATTGAAAAACAGATGTCATTTTCGTAATCAGCGGCAAAAACTGATTAGGTGATATAAATTTTTATGGCTCTGTACCCTAGATGCGACTGAATTGAGTCACCTTTCAAACGAGCATGTTATAGCAAGTGCAGCCGTTTTCTTCCCAAGTCATAAAAATGCCGATATCTACAAAAGTAGGCAACGTAGAGCAAAACTAAAGTTATTTTCGGAATCAGCAGCAAAAACTACATAAGAAAAACTGCATTGCACCGCGGTTAATGGTCATACTAGCGAGTAGTGCCAGTCAAGATATAGTGTTGGTCTCAAATTTGGACGCCAATTTCTCCCGATCCAGAGCGAATCTAGCTAAACTGAATGCATTCTCGAACTCAGCGCACAAAACTGCATATAACAGTATGCTAACCACTAAGCTTTGCAGAAAACAAATTTTTTTTTTCGAACACCTTTGAGAGGCCAAAACACCCCCCCCTCCCCCGCAACCGCACAATTAAGGCGCTCATTTTGTTTGGCCAACTCATGCCCTACTTTTGTTAAGACATTAGCTTGGCAGGGCCTTTGCACAAAAAGTTATAAAGATTTTTCGAAAAAACGGAGTGGCATTTTGCGGAGAGTTCGCAGTTTTCGGCGAATATCTCGGTAACCAGCTATGATCTGGAAACGGGAGTACCAGAAAATGAAAGGCCCTTAGACCAGCTACAAAACCATATGCAACTTGGGATCATAGCTTAAGAAACGAATGAAGGGTGATCGTTTGAATGGAGGGTGTCAGAGCTATTAAAATGAGCCCGAAAATTGCTGCCGACCCAACTTTGAGGGGGTGTAGCTCCGGTTCCAGGGGGTTGCTATTGGCCGGGCATGCACCGTTGGTCTTCGACTGTGCTCTATTTTAATAGATATAAATATCAGCCAGATCCGTGAGATGGCCCTGCTTGCCCCCTCTCTTCGGCACCAAAGCTGACTTTCTCGCAAAATGCATCTTAAGAGTCCTTGCCAAAAAAAGTCAGGCAGTGGGCGGCCGATGGAATTTTTTGACCCCCCATTTTTATTGGCTCATTTGAATTGCCCTATTATGAAACCCCCACAGCCGCGTCGGTTTCGCTCTGGCCGCACTCAAACCGGAGTAATGGTTTGAAGAAGGGTGCTGCGCCGGATCTCCCAGATTTGGCTCCTCCATGCTCTTTCAACTGCTGTCAAATTGGCAGCTTTCGAGATAGCACCTTGAAATTGGACACACTTATACAGATTTTCCCGCTCTTTCAAACGCAATAGAGAACAACTGAATACGATGAAAACTGCCAGATTCAGACGCGATTTATTAAAGTTCGAGGGACCCGAAATAGACGTGTCTTTCAATTGAAAGAAGTGCCTATGTGGCAACGAGCTCTACATAGAGCTGATATTTTCAACATAAGTTGACCATGTAAGGATGTATCAAAACCTACAGGCAAACCCACCGATTCGGCTTTGTTTGGGTGCTGTGCAGCTTTGAAAATGACCCTTTTGATCACGATTTTTAGGCATGACAAGCAAATGTAGATCAATTACTCTTTGTCGAAGGCACCTAGAGAGCTGTCACTTTGCAGCCCATACTAAAACGAACATGCTCTTTCAGAATATTAGCTTCATTTGCCTATCCAGTTCTTCAGTCCCAAGTAATTTTCACATTTTCATGTGTATGCTGAATCTGACCGAATTTCCGGTACCAGCTAACTAGGCTGGTCACTACTCCTGTAGTTTCTGGTTAATCAACCTGAAATTTATCCCGATTGTGCAGAATTTCCCGCTCTTTCAATTGATTCACTCGCCGCATCAATTGGGTGCTCAGTTCAAATGTTATATCTGATTGTTTACAAATACGTTTTCTGCAGTGCAACCCTGGCTCGCATCATCGATTAACTTTGCTCAAAAGTGCAAGGCTTTGTCTACTCTTACAGAAAAGCTCAATAGATCTCGTACACCTATAACGTGCGCAATATGCAAGCCTAAGCGCTGCAGGATTTTGGCCCATGTTTTCTGGTGACTTTTTTGCTAGAGCTGGTTACGCCTTGCGCCCTTGATGCTTTAAGTGCACAAGAAGCTGCAGTTAGCTATAAATTGCCATCGATTAAGACGTGTTACGGCGGTGGTAGAACTGGCACAGTAATGACTGGAGGTGGTAAGTCAGGCCATTGTCGTTATTCTTAGAGTTAAACCTCCTCCGCAAGCAGTGGAGAGGACCTCCTCCGCAAGCAGTGGCGAGTATGTAAGTAACCTCACTCTGTTTATTGATTTTACTTTGTCCTTTATGCAGTGGCTTTTATGTTATTTTTTACCTGTATCCGAAAGGTTTTTTCCATCAAGCAGTTTTTTTTGCTTGTTGCTTTATCAGAACCTTCTGATGAGACCTAACTGATAAAGTACTGAATTAGGTCAAGGTTTGTGGTCGAAACCTAATTCATAATAGGTGTTATTATTTTTTCTATTTCATTTTTGCTTCTTATACATTTCCTTCCCTTTTATTTCTCTACTTTAAACGTTGCTAAGTACTCTCGTAAAGCGCAGTGCTAAAATCTGCGTTTGTAAGTAGAAGCAAACTTCAGTAAAACTTTGTATGGGTAACATACATGTAACAGGTCATCCGCCGATGGGGGGAGGGGGGTTGGGGGGTCTGGCGCTGGCCGGGCGGTCTGAGCCAAAATTTTGGGGGAGGGGGTGGGCACTAAAAAACGCTCAAAAATCGAGAAAAATCGCAATTTTTGGCCTAAAAATCGCCAAAAATCGCTAATTTGGGCTGAAATACAGCTAAAAAGTGCTGTTTTGCAGACGATTTTGGCAATTTTTGTGTGTGAAAGTGTAAAAAATTGCAAAAATTTGCTCGAAAATTTACTTGCCAGAAAAATCGGAGGTGGGGGGTCGGTGAAATCGTCTCGGTGGGGGGGGGGGCCCACCTGGGGGGGGCTGGCCTAAGTCGGGTGGGGGTAGACCCCCCCCTGTTACATGTATGATGGGTAAAACTGGGCAAGAAAATGCGACAAAGAATTATACAAAACCCTTTCCTGCTTTGATCTTCACTTCTTTGCATAAAGTGCAATGTACCCAACCTCATGTGGTTGGAGTTTTTTTATGGATATCTCGATCTTGAAGCGGTGTAAATGAATTGCCATGTTATATTATTTTTCTGCTATTATTAGCTCAGTTATGACTGAGTGTTTGAACGTTCGAAATATACTATGTAACAAAATAATACACTTACTTTTATCAATAAATTCTATTAAAGTAAACAATCAGATATAACATTTGAACTGAGCATCCGATTGATACGGCGAGTGAATCAATTGAAAGAGCGGGAAATTCTGCACAATCGGGATAAATTTCAGGTTGATTAACCAGAAACTACAGGAGTAGTGACCAGCCTAGTTAGATGGTACCGGAAATTTGGTCAGATTCAGCATACACATGAAAATGTGAAAATTACTTGGGACTGAAGAACTGGACAGGCAAATGAAGCCGATATTCTGAAAGAGCATGTTCGTTTTAGTATGGGCTGCAAGTGACAGCTCTCTAGGTGCCTTCGACAAAGAGTAATTGATCTACATTTGCTTGTCATGCCTAAAAATCGTGATCAAAAGGGTCATCTTCAAAGCTGCACAGCTCCCAAACAAAGCCGAATCGGTGGGTTTGCCTGTAGGTTTTGATACATCCTTACATGGTCAACTTATGTTGAAAATATCAGTTCTAGAGCTCGTTGCAACATAGGCACTTCTTTCAATTGAAAGACACGTCTATTTCGGGTCCCTCGAACTTTAATAAATCGCGTCTGAATCTGGCAGTTTTCATCGTATTCAGTTGTTCTCTATTGCGTTTGAAAGAGCGGGAAAATCTGTATAAGTGTGTCCAATTTCAAGGTGCTATCTCGAAAGCTGCCAATTTGACAGCAGTTGAAAGAGCATGGAGGAGCCAAATCTGGGAGATCCAGCGCAGCACCCTTCTTGAAACCATTACTCCGGTTTGAGTGCGGCCAGAGCGAAACCGACGCGGCTGTGGGGGTTTCATAATAGGGCAATTCAAATGAGCCAATAAAAATGGGGGGTCAAAAAATTCCATTGGCCGCCCCAAACAATTTCTAAGACAAACCCGTTTTCTAAGATAAACCCGTTTTCTCTCTATTTATATTTTTGGCTAAAGAATTTCTTATTAAATTTCGTGTGGCAGCTAATATAGCATCGATGTCACAATATTAGCTGCATGCTGTACGTATGTATCTAGGTAAGAGCAATCGAGGGACCAGAGGGGGTACTAAGAGTGAATACCGAAAACCCGTCACGACTTGGTTTCAACTAGATGCTAGTAACCTCGTTGAGTATTTCAGGTGGTACAAACCCAATTAACTCGGTAAATTTTGTGTGCCCTAAGTGCGGCTCACAGATTTTTTAGAAGGAACCTGACAAGGTTCAACCTGTTATTGAGTGAACTAACCTCAGATTTAGATGGTAGCCACTGCTGCAAGCCGTCGAGTCCGTCGGACTTGGTCGGTAGCCACTGTTGTAAGCTGTCGAGTCCGTAAATGCCCAAGTCGCACAACGGTCCATCTTGGCAAGAGGCCAGTAACGCCTCAAACTCTTCGTCGGTTAAGACAGGGCCGTTCATGGATGAAATAAGAGAGGGTAGGTAATTAGAGAATTGCGGTGAGAAGATGAGAGCAAAATCTGTGACCCGCGACAGTGCATCTCTGAACAGACACACGCGGATGTGCGTTGAGAAGCCCCTCGGGTCGTTGCCCAAACTCTGAATTACATCAAAAGTTGCACCACAGGTTTCTCTGAATTTTGCCCCCGAACCCATTCTATCGGAAAACCGGTTTCTTCGACAGTGATAAAACGTTCTGTAGAGTGAATAACTGGTTGTGAAGTAATCCGGTGTCACAAGTAGAATAGTAATTGCTCGCAAAAACGTATGTGTACGAAAACCAAACACGATTATGTTTACTATTTGCGGTTATATTTCACACCAAAGTCTAGCAAATAATAGAGAAAGAACAAATGAGTCGGAAGTGCAAAAGTGACAAAAACGAAATCCATACGTTTCACTTTGAACGAAATTATAATTTAGAAGGAGCTAAATGTCACCATTTTCTTTCGCTTCAAGCAACAAATCGAGCTTTGAAAGAACTTCTTCCAAACCGGTTTCTAGATTGGTGACTCTGGTTTTCAAACTGACTGTACTTGGTGTAAGTTCTACTTCTATGTCGCCCATGGTTGCTGAAAACTGGTACGAATGAATAGAAATGCTAGAGAAACAACAACTCACGATTGCGAATGACAGTTTCCACTGCTTCTGTTGAATTGAAGTCACTAGCTTCGTCAGTCTTTGTTGATCTACACAATCTAGACATTTCTTTTCCAAAGAATACCGCTGTATGAAGTAACGTCAGGAAGCAAATGCCCAAATACATTCCCAAAATTCCGCCTAAAATAAGGCTGCAACATAAGAAATTATCCCAAATCCCGAAAACAGACCCAATTCTCCCAAAGCACTCTCGAATGTCTTGGCTTCTCTTTCCACAAAAATAGGGTACTCGGTTTCTTTGCGGTGTATGTAAATTTTGGCTTTGCTGTAGTTGCCGTACACTCTCAGTCTGTGCGGAATGAAGGCGTACTCGGCCTTGAAACACTCTGATTTGCAGTTCCTGATGCAGTTCTCGTATAAATTATGAATTGTCGAAGACGCATTCAGACAGCTCAAATATTGACCAACGGTGCACAAATCGAGTATTTTCTCTCGTTGATTTCCACCCATAGCGTTTATGGCAATCAGGGGCGTACATTTGCAGCGAGTCCTAATTTGGCTTTCTTTGCACCAAACGATGCACTGGTCCTTTGTCATTGACTTGGAACAACTAAAATATTCTGAATATAAAAGGGGGCTTTGCAGCGTTCCATCGTTTAGGCGCACTTCCTAAACACCATGATGCGTCATTTGGCATGTGCATGGTGCTTGAAGAAAGCTCCGCGCAATATTCGAGAAACACGACATGTTTGGGCGTGTTTTCTTGAAACCTGGTATTAATCTTCCAACTCACAGTTTTAGCTTGGATAAAACAAAAACAACGGAAACTTTCCTACTTAGTTATAGATCTGTAGATGGCAGTGGCAGCTACATGAGCTCTCAGAGTCATTGATATGTCTGCTGTCAAGGTGGGATAGGTGAGAAAATCGTGAGCTCCAAATTCGTCTCCAAAAATCACATCCAATTTCTCCAAATTTGACTCCCCAAATTTTCCTCCAACCGGCAGTTGCTTCTGAAGTTGCGTGTAAGTAAATCCATAGTCTCTCTTCAGCACATGGTCTCGTTTTCCTAAGCTTATGCTTGCATCCAGTCACACTTCTCGAGTACAAGTCAGCTTTTTTGACAAGACGCTCATTCGTTCTAAGGGTACATAGTCAAAGCAAAAACCCTGGACCATCAGGGAGGACTCTTTATAAAAAATCATCCGTAGTCTGGGATTCAAGCGATTGATATTTGAGTCTACTAAGTTTCTTTCCTGGTATTGCATTCGAAACGCTGAAATATAAGCCAAGACGCGTCCAAACTGTTCATACAGTTGAGTGTCTGACACGCCAAGGCTGCGAGTGTGATTGAGAATGTTTTGAATTTCGCGCGCAATTCGGGCATAATAGCTGCTTCCATTTTGAACAAATGTTTTAACTGCTTTTGCGCTCAGTTCGTATTCGGTATCTGGCATAAGCAGAGCTGGATTCACTTCTAATAAACGAAGAGTGTCGAAATACCTGAAAGTTATTTTGAAATTCCCGCTAATTTCACTTATATCATTGTTTACCTGAACAGCAAGGGTAGGAGCACAAATTTCCACTTGTATTTGTTGAAAATGTCGTCTTTCTTCTTAAACATGAGTAGAGCGCGTTTTACGTCGGTTTTCAGTGACGCAACTTTTCCAAACAGTTTGTTCTTGCGCTTTTCTCTCGGCAAAAACTCGCGACTTATTTCGTTGAGTCGCATCTGGGCGCAAAAAGTCATATTTGGAAAGAGCGCCAACTCTGTACGGCCGATCTGCATGTTAGTCACGGTTTCGTCTGAGAAGTATTGACCAATCAGAGCGCCGGATTGATATACGGTAAGAACGATACCAGACACAACGACCACCCACCAGAAAAGTCGCTCTCGCCACGATTGGGCCTCCTGAATCAAGGCAAAGCCGGAAATGGGCGTGGTCTCGTAAAACCGATTCGAACGGAGCCAGCCAAAACTTTGGGCGCTTATTAAGAATTTCATTTTTTGGGTTTCTGACTGTTTTCGCGCGTTTGTTTGTATAAGGCTGGGATGGGAGATTGAGGGGCAGGAAAGCTAATCAGATCGAAGCAACAACGTTAACTGAATTCTAATGGCAAAGTCTCCTATGAGACGCGTAAAATTCTAACCAATTTCCCGCACTCGCTCGCTGGTGAAATCGATTAGAAGAAATGAGCTCTCATAAACTGTGCGAAATGGTTTAGAATACTGCTTTACACGATGGAACTTTCTGCAGCACACTTTCGTTTCGGGGATCTATAACCTTCTTGACAGGGTTGGTGGTCGTCGAATAATAAGAAAGTGCTCAAAAATCGGTACAAAATGAAATTTCGGCCTAGGCTAAAATTGCTCAGAGTCAAAAACGCTAATTTGAGCTAATAGTGGCTGTTTGTTAATTTTTACAATTTTAGTGATTTTAAACTTAATGAAAAAATTGGTCCGAAATTGCTTCTCTTACAAGTCATCTAGATTTGTGATCTCTAATGTATAGGGAAGATCATGCTACATACGACTGTTTCTTATTTTCTAAACAATTCAGTTTATTTGGTTAAATTTTCACTTATACTACTGTTATTTTACTGGTGGATTTTTATTTTACTACTTACTAAATTTACTACAAATTCAGCCTGTCAATTTAATTTTTATTTTTATTTTACTACCAGGCAGCTTCGATTTTACTAATTTTTGTTTTACTAATAATTTTACTATTATTTTACTACGATTTTACTAGTCATAATAATATGGAATTTTGCATCAATGATGCTAAGATTTTGTGAATAATTAATGTTGATCCACTGAAATTGGGGAATTTCAAAAAACATGAAAAAGTGTAACTTTTCTTCGTAAAACCAGCAAAATGATGATTCAAAAGATTTTTGTCTTCTGAAAATCACTGTGGGAAAGGTTTAGAGTTGAACAGAGTTTAAGATGCATTTTGCGAGAAAGTCAGCTTTGGTGCCGAAGAGAGGGGGCAAGCAGGGCCATCTCACGGATCTGGCTGATATTTATATCTATTAAAATAGAGCACAGTCGAAGACCAACGGTGCATGCCCGGCCACCAGCAACCCCCTAGAACCGGAGCTACACCCCCTCAAAGTTGGGTCGCCAGCAATTTTCGGGCTCATTTTAATAGCTCTGACACCCTCCATTCAAACGATCACCCTTCATTCGTTTCTTAAGCTAGGATCTCGACTCGCATATGGTTTTGTAGCTGGTCCAATGGCCTTTCATTTCCTGGTACTCCCGTTTCCAGATCGTAGCTGGTTACCGAGATATTCGACGACAACTGCGAAATTTCCGCAAAATGCCACTCCGCTTTTTTTTCGAAAAATCTTTATAACTTTTTGTGCAAAGGCCCTGCCAAGCTAATGTTTTAACAAAAGTTAGGCATGAGTTGGCCAAACAAAATGAGCGCCCCGAAGTGTGCGGTTAAGGGGGGGAGGGGGTTGGCCTCTCAAAGATGTTCGAAAAAAATTTTTTTCTGCAAAGCTTAGTTTTTAGCATACTGTTATATGCAGTTTTGTGTGCTGAGTTCGAAAATGCATTCAGTTTAGCTAGATTCGCCCTGGATCGGGAGAAATTGGCGTCCAAAGTTGAGACCAACCCTTTTTCTTGACTGGCACTACTCGCTAGCATGACCATTAACCGCGGTGCAATGCAGTTTTTCTTACGTAGTTTTTGCTGCTGATTCCGAAAATAACTTTATTTTTGCTCTACGTTGCCTACTTCTGAAGATATCGGCAATTTTATGATTTGGGAACAAAACGGCTGCACTTGCTATAACATGCTCGTTTGAAAGGTGGCTCAATTCAGTCGCATCTAGGGTACAGAGCCATAAAAATTTATATCACCTAATGCAGATTTTGCCGCTGATTACGAAAATGACATCTGTTTTTCAATCTGACTGCTCCTGAGCTACTTATGTAACTTTTATGCCCTGGTACTCAGACAATAAGTTATCTGTCAAATCTGGACATAATATGGTACCTATCTGGTGCAGTTTTCTCCGCTGATTCAGAATATTATCATATTTTTGCGCTACAGCCACTCTGTCGCAAGTTATGGACCTCCAAAGTTTCATTAAGAAACATGCCATGAGAAGCCGTAATCCAAAAATAAATGTTCAGCATTCATGCATTTCTGAAATGAACCTTTTGTCAGTCAATAGTGTACCCGACCTATTTTGACCTGCTGAGTTCAAAAATGGCGTTTGTTTTTCTCTACTGCTGTTCAATTTTGAGATATTACTGATCAAACAAAATTTGCATAAATATTCATATATCTCCAAAAAGAGTAATTATAGATTACAACCAACGCCATTTTTGAACTCAGCGGGTCAAAATAGGTCGGGTACACTATTGACTGACAAAAGGTTCCCTTCAGAAATGCGTGAATCTTGAACATTTATTTCAGGATTATGGCTTCTCATGGCATGTTTCTTAATGAAACTTTGGAGGTCCATAACTTGCGACAGAGTGGCCGTAGCGCAAAAATATGATAATATTCTGAATCAGCGGAGAAAACTGCACCAGATAGATACCATATTACGTCCAGATTTGACAGATAACTTATTGTCTGAGTACCAGGGCAGAAAAGTTACATAAGTGGCTCAGGAGCAGTCAGATTGAAAAACAGATGTCATTTTCGTAATCAGCGGCGAAAACTGCATTAGGTGATATAAATTTTTATGGCTCTGTACTCTAGATGCGACTGAATTGAGCCACCTTTCAAACGAGCATGTTATAGCAAGTGCAGCCGTTTTGTTCCCAAATCATAAAAATGCCGATATCTTCAAAAGTAGGCAACGTAGAGCAAAAATAAAGTTATTTTCGGAATCAGCAGCAAAAACTACGTAAGAAAAACTGCATTGCACCGCGGTTAATGGTCATGCTAGCGAATAGTGCCAGTCAAGAAAAAGGGTTGGTCTCAAATTTGGACGCCAATTTCTCCCGATCCAGGGCGAATCTAGCTAAACTGAATGCATTTTCGAACTCAGCACACAAAACTGCATATAACAGTATGCTAACAACTAAGCTTTGCAGAAAAAAATTTTTTTCGAACATCTTTGAGAGGCCAAAACACCCCCCCCCTCCCCCCCCTAACCGCACACTTTGGGGCGCTCATTTTGTTTGGCCAACTCATGCCTAACTTTTGTTAAAACATTAGCTTGGCAGGGCCTTTGCACAAAAAGTTATAAAGATTTTTCGAAAAAAAACGGAGTGGCATTTTGTGGAAATTTCGCAGTTGTCGTCGAATATCTCGGTAACCAGCTACGATCTGGAAACGGGAGTACCAGAAAATGAAAGGCCATTGGACCAGCTACAAAACCATATGCGAGTCGAGATCCTAGCTTAAGAAACGAATGAAGGGTGATCGTTTGAATGGAGGGTGTCAGAGCTATTAAAATGAGCCCGAAAATTGCTGGCGACCTAACTTTGAGGGGGTGTAGCTCCGGTTCTAGGGGGTTGCTGGTGGCCGGGCATGCACCGTTGGTCTTCGACTGTGCTCTATTATAATAGATATAAATATCAGCCAGATCCGTGAGATGGCCCTGCTTGCCCCCTCAAAGCTGACTTTCTCGCAAAATGCATCTTAAATATCAGGTTCATAGATACTGTTGAATTTGCTGAAAAATCTCTATTGTTTTAACACTGATTCAGTGCTTTGACCTCAGGGGTCCCTGTAGCTCAGGGGGAACTAGATTGGGAATTTCTAAAACATGATCGTTAAGGAAACTGCACAGTCTGTGTCTTGTCCCCCTCAGTATTGTGGCCAATGACAATACCAATCATTCTTGCAAGTTTCAAAGCCATACCCTTCGAATTACCCAAACAATAAGTCTTATAAAACCGGTACGAGTTGCAATTTTCGCACTAAACGTGCACAAAATGTACTTAGGTAGCTGTTTTGCTAACAAATCTTGAAAATTTTAGCTAAACCTATGAAGAAATGACAGAGAACGAACCGTTTGAGTAAAGGTCGAAAAAGGGGGTGGACATTTTGTGTCCCATACTGTATCTATTTATAGATGTGATGTGACAGTTCCTCTCAACACGCAGCAGTAGTAATGTAATCGAGTGCACAGCGCGTCTGCAATGAGTTGGTTTTTGTGCCTGTCAGTACCGAGACAAGATCGAGCCCATAAAATCGAACATGTTTGAAGCGACGGCTGGGCGGCAGCTGTGCACCAACAGAACGCTTTAGACATGAATAGGTATGTACATAGGTATAGAACGTAAAACGCAGTGCGAAAACAGGCCCCCGTCCCCCACCACTCGTTTTGATGAGTAATGGAAAGTAGAAAAGAGTCCTGCCTAGCCATTCATATTATGTTGTCTGTCCGTCGACCGGCGGCACTTGCGCGTCTACCTCTGCTATTATGTATAGAAATTCTCTACACAAATTTGGCGCTAGGAGGATGCAATCCGGTTTTTCTAGAAAACTCCAACATAAATCAAAACTTGTAGACAGCCAGATTTTATCTGTGCCTATCCGATAGAAAGAAGACAGAAAAATACAAGACAAGTTTCTTTAAGCGAGAAGAAAATTCGCGAAAACGTCGATAGCCCAGTGGCCTTAGATCAATAGGTTTTTACCATTTTTGGCCGGCCTGTGTGTGTGTTAGACTAGTTCTTATTGTCAGCGTTTACCAATTTCAATTCGCAACGGTTGCGCGCTACTATTATAGATTTTAGGGCCGGTTGCTGTGGAAACGGTGAAATTTATTTGCAAATCTTTAGATATGACCGTGACATACCGGGACAAATCGTTCCTTAAACTGTTGCTGCATTGGCGCGGCAGCATTTGGCGTGTGGTTTGGTTCGAGTATTTGGTCTTTCTGTCCATCTATTTCGCCGTCAACCTCTCGTATCGATTTGGTATCAGGCTTTGGTTTGCTGTTTTTTCTTAATTTTTTTTGAAAACATGTTTTTAGCAATGGGAAAGGACGAGCAGCATTTCTTCGAACGATTGGTGTATACTTTTGATAAATGGAATCGCATCATTCCTCTGACTTTCTTGTTGGGCTTCTATGTGAATCATGTGGTTAGTAGATGGTGGGAACAACTCAACTATATCGCTTGGCCTGACAAGTTTTTGGTCTTCATAACTGCTAACATTGAGGTCAGTTGTATGGTTGTTTTAGCCAAACTTATTAGTTTAAAACTAGTATTGTTACAGTACCAAAATTTCCGTTTGACTATACTATGACAATACTATGGCTGGTTTGAGTAAGTAACAGAGTAGTTAAATTTTACTACATCGTAGTCAAACAATGTGACCATTATGCCAACCGGTTTGACTACTACTATAACTCCGCCATATAGAACAAAAAGCAGTCATAGTCAAACAGTTTGACTATCCGGTTTTCGTTTGACTATTACATATTTATGGTCATGGGTTTAGTCAAACTTTGACTTTGATTACCTGTAAGTATTAACCATGACTTTGACTGTGACTAGTAGTCATAACTACACTATTTAAAATATACGTCCTGTATGCACGTTTTTTGCTTTGTTATAACTGTCTACAAAGGTTGGATCTGGATGGTTGCCTGAAAGAAAGTACCAAAATTCGCAAAATTGGACATGTGACTTGAATAAAAAGTATTCAAAGTAAATAAAATGAATTGGACGAGTAAAAAATAGAGACTATGTGCTTAAAACTAAACTTCGAAGCTGTAGTTTTGACACAATCGTTATGTGATGGACGTACAGTACTTTGTTTGAGCATCAAATGGTCTAAAATTGCAGGGTGAGGATGACGAATCGCGAATAATCAGACGAACCTTCGCTCGCTACAGTAACCTACTGTCGCTTCTTGTCTGGAAGGAAGTGAGTCTGAAGATCAAAAAGCGTTTTCCCACTGACCAGCACGTCAAAGACGCCGGACTGATGACCGATGAAGAGTGGGAAATCTACCAGAACACCACGCGCACCATGGGGAGGTGGTTCGTACCGGTCAGTTGGATGATAAAACTTTTATCCAGGTGCCGTTTCAATATAAATGAATGTCACTTGTCATCGTTAAAGATGATGATTATGTAAGTTGTCTATTTAGATGTCGAGCCGAAGGGAGAGTGTCAGATTATGCCTATCAAAAGATTCTGGATGAACTGTACGGTTACCGTAGCACTACAGCCATGCTTACTATGTATGACTGGATCAACATTCCTCTCGCCTATACTCAAGTATAGATTTTGCTTTGGTGTATGTACGATCTTGTTCTGATTCGTAAGTTGCACAAGATTGGGCATTCGATGTATATAATATGTTTCAGGTTGTTACCTTAGCTACATACGGCTATTTTTTCTTTTGCATAATTGCCAGACAGTCACTGCACCCGGGAAATCACGTGACAGACGATAAAGAACTGGATATAATCTTTCCCGTGTTCACGACGCTCGAATTTTTGTTCTATGTCGGTTGGCTGAAAGTGGGAGAATCGCTGAGGTTGTCCAGTTGCTGATTTTCTTCTATCGTTGTCTTGATTGAATGAAAATTTGTTTGTAGAGTGCCGTTTGGAGAAGATGATGAAGATTTTGCCATGAATTATGTGCTGGACAGAAACGTGCTTGTCGGTACGATGCTGGTTGACGAACTGTATCGGCAAGACCCTCCTCTGGAAAAGGTAACGCTGTCTACTTTATATATTTCTTGCAGAGACTGGGTTTTAAAATTAGCTCACATGTAATTCATTTCAATTAATTTTAAAATGTGTGGATACTCTTCATAGAAGTTTCACTGCACTCTTGAGCGTGTTTATTTTGTACGTATAAACCCAAATAGTTTTTAAAATACGTTTTCTCTACTTCACTTGAAACTTGAAAATTGGTACAGAGGCCGCAAAGTCACTGTGCGCGACGTCGTTCGGTCATCCTCTCGGCGCGGCAAGTTTCTTGCCGCAAAGAGTTGGCCGTCGGCATAACGCTCCACCCAGGCCACCGAAAGCTGGTGACAGCTAGTAGCTAAATGGGAACCGACTAGATCTGCCGTTGCACCGAAGCCACTCCACAAAGCATGCCGCGTTGGGAAGAAGCTCTACGATGTCAGAAGCTGTCTGAGAAACCAACTATGCTGAGAGCCCTCTGGCATATGGGGCACCGGCGGCCGTCGGGAGCTGTCAGAATCATGGCATCGACACGCCGGCTGCCATCCTGGTGACCGGCGCCCAGCAGCATGGCTAGGAGTGGCTGCCAGTGAAAGAAGGGCAACGTCCGACGAGATGACGAATCACGGGGGTAGCGAAATGGACCTCGAGTCTGATCGCAGGCCGTAAGGCCGCCCGCAAATCGGATCGGATCGGAAAATCAGTACAGCAGAGCAGAAACTGCACGACAAACAAGATCAAAATACATATTTATATAAAAAACTAAATATGTCAAACATCTAAAATATATATAACAAATATATACGCAAAACGACCGATTAGAGAATACAACAATATAAAAAATCCAATAAAAAGGCATAAAACTGCCTCTGTCACTGAACAAACAGTAAAAATACTTAAGGTACAGTAGCAGGTCGCGGTTGCAGTCTGGGTTTGTTCTCACGACCATCAAGTTTGCTCAACGCTATACTCAAGCTAGGCTGTGTCGTGACTTCAGCTTTTTTCTTGCACTTGCAACAAACAATATCAAATAAGGAGCTCCTGAAGTCCTTATGCCGAACAGTCAAAATGAACAGATTCAAAATGGCATTCAACTGATTGAGAGCGTAAAAAAAGAAAATCAAAGGAAGGGGAATGGTAGAATAGCCGGCCGCATACAGAATCAACAGCAAAGCGATAGGTAAAACGTAAAAGAGAAAGGTAAACAAACTAGAAATAGCCATGCTTTTGGTCCACTTTTCGTTTTCTGTCTCCTGTTGGTTGGTTCCGGACACAGTTCTGTTCTTCATTCTACGGTACTCTACGATTACCACCACATACACAAAGACGCTCAACAAGGCACTGAGCACTCTAGCCAGCGAAGTGAGCATTAACCAGCTCTCTACTCCTGTCTCATGACCATAACAGAGAGAACTGACTTCGGGTGTGGTGCTATTTCGCACTAACACATAGCCTAACAGTTGGTTGGAGTAAGCCAAGATAAATGCAAACGAAGGAAACCAAATACCGTACTGCCAGGCCCAACCAAAGTAAGTGAGAGGAGCGGTGACTGCGAATAAACGGTCCATGCTTACTACTAAGAGCATCAGTGCTTGCAAGAGCATGCTGTGAGACATAACCAGATTATGTGGCATCAAGAAACACTCAGAACGACTAATTAGTCTCTTAGTTATATTATACCTGTGCAGTCCTGCTAAGACATTTGCCAGGCCTGTCGAACCGTCAGCTAAAGCCAACGCTGCCCCAATAAGCTTCTCTTTACGAGCTCGTAACTTCTTGTGAGCAAGAATAGTCACAACCACTAGAAAGTTGCTAAACAACAGCAACAATCCCCAGAAGATGTAGCTCGCCGCTGCAGTTGTTTCCTTGAAAGTAAAATAAAATACTACTAGAACTAGAATAAGATATTTACAGTACATAGTGATGCAACCGAGAGCGGAATACCGGGATTCGGGAAAACCGGGATTACCGGGAAATGAAATACCGGGAAATATCGGGAAATCGATCAAAACGCATGCAGCATGATAAAACATAAATGTTTTCAACATCCGGCTTAGCTATTGATACCATTTCTAGTCTGTTTTTCAAGGATTATCTCTCATAACCGGCTAAACTACAGGGCACTGTGAGATCAGATTTATGCTGAATGGGTTAGTGAGTTGGTTTGGCAGACACCATCAGCTCGATGTCAATTGCACCAAAAGAGTTGTGTAAGAACAGCCAATCAATGAGTGGCTTTGCTCAATGGAAGGCCTTGATAAAGTTGGAAGCTTAGAAGATAAAGCTAACGGCCTAATAAACCAAGCTAAAAATATTTGGAACAAAAGGAAAAGCTGCAAAACATGGCTGTTCGCTCAACTTGAGCAAGTAGCAGTCATTTGAAAGCTTATTCAAAGTTTTGCATGCCGCTGGAAATGGCAAAAGAAAGTTGGATATACAGTAGATGTCACTGAAATACGTAGTATCTGCAAAAAACCGTCAAGACTGCCATAAAATCTATTTCCCGGTATTTCCCGGTATTAAAGAATGTGCGAACCGGGATTGGAAACCGGGAGTGAAAATACCGGGAATTCCCGGTTCTTCGGGAAATACCGGGATCCCGGTTGCATCACTAGCACCACGACACAACCTACCAGTGTCATGGCGCGCCTGTTAGCAGTTTCATAAAAACAAACAGTGCAGCAGCTAAAAGGCCAACTAACAAACAGGCGGCATCGGATCAATCGCTCAAATAAAACAATCGGAGCTAACTATTTGTTATCAGCCGCCTCATCCTCCCCTGCAAACCCAGAAGCGCCGCTTTTTTTAGTGCAAATTGTACAAATTTAGGACGCCTCCTGGGGAAAGGGAAACAATCGGACATAGCTATTTTTTATCAGCGACCTCATCCTGCCCTGCAAACTCAGAAACGCCGCTTTTTTCAGTGCAAACTGTGCAAATTTAGGACGCCTCCTGGGGAAAGCGAAACAATCGAAGCTAACTATTGTTTATCAGCCCCTCATTCTCCCCTGCAAACCCAGAAACGCCGCTGTTTTCAGTGCAAACTGTGTAAATTTAGGACGCCTTCTGGGAAAAGGGAAACAATCGGACCTAACTATTTTTTATCAGCGACCTCATCCTCATCCTCCCCTGCAAACCCAGAAACGCCGCTTTTTTCAGTGCAAACTGTGCAAATTTAGGACGCCTTCTGGGGGAAGGACGTACCAGAACTGCCACACACAGTAGCTTCGTACAAAATCAAAGACAATATTCCCGATTGGAGACTGGGAAAGATGAAATTCCCAGAAAATGATACCAAAACCTACCCACCGCAAGAGCAGGAGCCGGTTGTGACGGTTGGTTCGTCGCTGAGACCGCGGAACAGCTCAAAAGGCGTTAATGACGAGGAAACTGCTGTTCTGCATATGTAAGCTTCTACTGAGATTTTAGGTACATGACGATCTTTTAGCATTTATGTTTTTTGTTTTACTTCTCTTTTAGCACTGCTGAAACTCAACTGTGAATCCGACATTATTGCCAGTGCACAATGATTCTCCGCCTAAGTTTCCACCGCTATTGCACCGCTGTTTCTTTCTATTGCACAGCACACTTCATTTTGCATGGCTAATGAGGCTGTGAGAACGTCTTGATTATGTTAGTTGATAAGCTTCCTGCAATTTTGTTATTCTCGCTCTATCTGCATTTACGGGTGAAGGGAGTTTGTTTTGCATACGTAGTTTATACGCATAAATCTTTGCAGAAAGCAATAACAACCGTCTTATCTAAAAGTCAAAATTTCTATTGAATTTCAGATCGGAAAACACCGGACCCTTACCTCCAGTTGCTTGATCGACGCAAATTGATTTCAACTATTCAAGCTTTTATTATTTCACTTATGCTACAAATATGCTTACATAGTTGTATCAGATCGCTAAACTGTGTAATTTTTGTTTGGAAAACGTCTTTCTTTCGCTTGTCTTCAGAGGATCTGTGAGATTATAGATGAGCTTGATTTTTAGTATACTAAATGCAGTAAACGTTTAGCTTGGACACGCAAATTTTGGTACCATTAGTAAATTGTCATCAAGTTGTAGCGTTTGTTTGTACAGTACGTTAGTAGACGCCTTTCATAATAAACTTCGTAATGTGTTGAACGAAACATAATAAATAAATTTTATTGGTTTTCTCTTGATCTGAAAGTGAGGTTCACGTAGTTTCCCACTTAATTCAGGTTTACAATTGTGCAATCGAATTTAGCTGGTATAGATTTTTGCGTCCCTAGAAACGGCAGCACTCATTTATGCCTCACCGCTTGTTGTTGGTAGGTAACTAACTGGAGAGGCTATTAGACTGGACAAGTCTAGAGGACTTTCCTTCCAAATCATCTGAAATGACTGTCACTTACAGTGACAGATCGTTTCTACGACTGTTGTTTAAATGGGACGGAAGTATCTGGAGAGTGGTCTGGTTTCATTACATTATATTTCTGGCTTTCTATTTCGCAGTCAATTTGAGTTATCGGTTTGGTGAGTTCTTATTGTCCTTACCACTTTGCTATTTTACATCTGCTTGTTCAGCTTTCAACGAAAACCAAAGGCATTTTTTTGAAAGATTGGTCTACACTTTTGACAAGTGGAATCGCACCATCCCTCTCACCTTTCTGCTGGGCTTTTACGTCAATCACGTAGTTAGCCGTTGGTGGGAGCAACTTCAGTATATCGCTTGGCCGGACAAATTTCTCGTTTTTATCACAGCCAATATCGAGGTCATTTTCATGGTTTTCTTTCTCTTGAATTTTTTTCGTTTGGTAGCTTCACTGACGAGAAACTTTATTTATTTTAATTAACTTTATAATCCAGTTAGTTGGTTTAGCGTTTTTAGTCTGGTTGATGATTCATGTATTTTGCCAGTTGGTTTAGCGCGTTTTTCGTTTTTTCTTTTCCGCTATACTGGTTTTGCTAGTATTTTTGGTTTGTTTTGTATTGTATGTATTTGTGTTTTAGCTTGGGCAGATTTGATTTTGTTTCCTTTTGTTTTGCTTGACCTTCGCTCAGAGAAATCAACTCTCTTTTGTCTGATTATGCAGGAAAGGGAAGGAAACTTTGTTTGCAGGGAGAAGATGACCAATCACGTCTGATACGACGCACCTTCGCTCGCTACAGTAACCTTCTATCAGTTCTGGTTTGGAAGGAGGTGAGCTTGAAGATAAAAAAGCGGTTCCCGTCTGACCGACACGTCAAAGACGCTGGTCTAATGACAGACGCCGAATGGACCATATACCAGAACACAACTCCAACTATGGGTCGATGGTTTGTCCCAGTCAGCTGGATGATAAAACTGCTCTCCAAGTGATTCTGTCTTTGAAATTCCGTCTAGTTATTTTTGTATTTTAGGTGTAAGGCAGAAGGACGCTGCTCAGAGTACGCATATGAGAAAATTCTTGATGAACTGTACAACTACCGTAGCTGTTCGGCCATGTTGACCATGTATGATTGGATCAATATTCCTCTAGCCTACTCACAGGTGGTTTTTCAATTCAATATAGATTTCCACCAGTCACTGCTAACAATCAGAAAGGTCTCCAACTACGAGTGGAAAGCAAAAACTCGCTCTTAGTCAAATTTGGCTCTAATTTTACAGAACTTCTGTCTAAAACAGGCTTTATCCACCACTCTCTAAAGATTGACATGATATGACGAGTTTTACAGACTTGTTTTGAGCAATTTAGTTTTAAGTTTTAGTCAGGTAGTGTCTAGTCCAACCAAACGATAAAACAGATTTTAAAATGTATTGGGTGAGTGTGTGTGTGACCCTGCTGCATGGGTTCTTCGGCACGGTCTACATGGCCAACTGTTCTTCGCTCAACTGCCTTCAGTCACCAGTCAAACAGTTCTTGCACGATTCGCTTAAAAATTATCTGTCCAAACCAACTGAGCAACAAGTAACTTGGCTCTGGTCAATTTTGAATGGACTTCCTTTGTCAACTCTGCTAATTGGCACACCGCTCATGCATTTCGTAGCCGAAAAAGCCGGCAGAAAAGTCTGCTGCATCTTGATCAATGACCTGGCAATCATCTCAGCGGCTTGTTTGGTGGTTTCATCCAAAATAAGCAATCGATTTGAATTGCTTTTGTTAGCTCGGTTAATGCAAGGTCTGGCCGCACCGTTTGGAGTTTTCATTCGGGTATTTACGCACGAGTGCATCGGTCCAGCCTCTGTGGCAGTGGTTCAAATTGGAGGCGTGTTCTGGTTTGTATTGGCTACTGGCTTTGCGCTACCACAAGTTCTGGGAACTGAGCAGTTATGGCACCTGACCTTTGCGCCTCAAGCTGCAGCAGCTCTGGTTCACCTCAGCTCATATTTTTGGATCGCAGAGTCTCCGAAACATTTGTTTCTTACTAAATGGGAACCAGAACAGGCAAAAAGAGCCATTTTGTTCTATGCAGGACCTTGTGCAGACGTAGAATCAGAGTTGAACTGTTTGGTCGCTGAACAGCAACTCATGAACGTAACTGTGAAGCCAAAGCTGTGTGAGATTCTGAAGAGTCGAAAATTTTTCTGGCCTGTATGCTTGGTAGTTTGCGCTGGAGCATTTTCGGTGGGCAGCGGTTTCCAAATGTGTAAGTAATCATCGTATGATGCAACACAATACAGTACAGTACAGAACGAGAACACAGCCGAACCCAGGCCGTCGAAAGTCAGCAATGGCAAGTAGATAAATGGGGACCAAACCTTAGCTGTCTTGCACACACCGACAGCAAAGGGGAGGGTTGTTGTTAAGGAGGCTGCCGGACTTTGTGTCTCTTCCTGCTCTATAGCAGTTGGCTACTCCTAGTCCGAAAGGACAAAATGTAACAACAACAACAACAACAACAACAACAACAACCACCATAGAAATTTACAGAGTGCAATTTCAGTCTTAGCCTATTCCAGTGGAGTGCTTATGAGCCTAGGCGCGACAGCCAATTCTGCAGCAGTTTATAGCTTCTGCCTCATCATGATACCAACGTTGCCTTCTGCCCTTTTGGGCACGTTTGGGGTACGAAAACTCAAACGTCGGGTTCAGTTCTTCAGTGGCATGTTTCTGATCAACACTGGGATGACGTTTGTGGTTGTGGCAAGTTATTTTGGTGTTCAACATCGCTGGACTGTGTACCTGGGCCTAGCAGGAATATTGCTCAACTTGATAGGCTACACGGGAGGCGCTGGAGTGGTGCAACAGATTTTGCCCACTGAACTCAGCCCTCAGGTGGTGAGATCGTTCGCTGTTCAGACTCGGCTGCTCTTCACCCACGGACTGAGCAGTGCAGAATTACTGCTGCTGCCTCCTATTTTTGAATGGTTGGGTGCCTCGGCATATCTGCCTGTTCTGTTCATAGGACTCGTAGGAACTGTTTTTCTATGGAACGTTCTCCCTGAAACCAAAGGTGTGCCGTTGCACATCACACTGGCGAAATGGACAGATGAAAATAATGAAGAAATGCCACTTCTGCAGTGATAAGACTTAGTGTAGCGTTACTTTATGCTTCGTTTCAATTCTCTATGCAATAATCTACAGTTGTATTGGAGCGTCGAATATAAAACTATTAAGCTGAATCGAAATACGACAGCACGCAAGACAGAAAATCTGTTTTAGGTGGTAACCCTGGCCACGTACGGTTATTTTTTCTTCTGTCTCATCTCCCGGCAGTCGTTGGCTGACAAAAATCCCATAACCGACCCGGATGGCAAAGAAGTTGACCTATATTTTCCCATTTTCACCACATTGGAGTTCCTGTTTTACGTTGGCTGGTTGAAAGTTGGTGAATCGCTAAGGTTATCGACTTATTCATTAATGTAATAGGGGGTTAATCCCAAGCTACAGTAGAAGGGCCAAACAAAACCTTCTCACCTCTATCCCATACAGTCTAGGACTCCCCGACCCAAAAAAGTATCAGTTTTAGTGACTGCGGCAACAAATTGGGATGTACCGAAAATCCAAAGATGCTGTGCTCGATTCCCAGCTACACTCTTACACATACCTAACTTTTTCACCTTTCTTTCAATATAAAAATCGTTAATTTTTAGTTTATACAGTCATGTCTCGTTAATCCGGATAATGCCTTCCGGACAAGATTGGGCTAGGTCCCAATTTTCCCTATGTTACATGTATATGACTCCTTAATCCAAACAAAATGTTTGGGGTCTCAACTTGAATTTTGTATGGAAGAGTGATTCGTTAATCTGGATTCGGTTAATTTTGACAGAATCCATGTGCAATTTTTTTAAAATTCAGACATAAATTTTCAATGAAATAGCGCCTTCGTTAGAATGTGATTTTGTCTGCCTTTTTGGGGCTATAATCAGCTGAATTTAAGCGTTTGACTTTAAATGAGGCGGTACTGCTACAGAATCTGACACGGAACTAAGGAAAAGCTGTCATTCAGATCTTTGACCCGAAAAACAAAAAAGTGTTTTTTGCTTTGATTCGTTAATCCGGAAATTCGCTAATCCGGACAAAATTGGCCGATCCCAACATATCCGGATTAACGAGACACGACTGTAGTGCATCTTGGTAGTCGAATTTATCGATTTCGGTTTTGTCATTTAAGACGTATACTGTAGGTGTGTTTTAGAAGCGTTTTTGTCAATCAATGCTTGGTTTAGCTGTTAAAAAATTGACACTGCTTAAAATTACAAACTTCATTTTAAACAAAATGTCCTAATTAAAAAGCATTTCTAAGCTTTCCGGCGATTTTTCAAATTTTGGACCTCCCTGGGCGAAACCCCAAACCAAGCCTCACCTGCCAGAAAAACCCTTCCCTTCCCTTTCCCCTCCTAGTCAGCTGTATCTGTGAAAGATGTTAATTTTATTGATTTCTTTTGCAATGTTATCGATTTCTGTGCTTTGTTTAGGGTTCCCTTTGGTGAAGACGATGAAGACTTCGCCATGAACTACGTTCTGGATAGGAACATCTTGGTGGGCACAATGCTTGTCGACGAACTGTGCAAGCATAACCCGCCGATCGAGAAGGTGTACTGTATTCTGCTTCGACACATCTACAGTATCTGGCAGTCGTTTAGGACGCCTTTTGGATGAGAGACGATCCGGAAGTGCCGCATACAGTAGCCTCGTACAAAATCAAAGACAGAGTGCCAGATTGGCGACTGCACCAAGTGCGCTTCAGAGATGCAGACACCAAATTCTACGGATTACCTAAGGAAGCCCAGGTTGTGACCGTTGGATCGGCCGTGCGAACCAGAAAGTTTGTCAAGACGGACAGTCCCGATGAGATGACGATCTTACAGAATAAGTAAAGTCACCGTACTGTACGTACGAAACTCAAACACTGTTTCAGGACAAACGTCGTAACTCCATGGGATGAACAGAGAAAGAACAGTGGCCATGAAATGATACAGATGACCAGTCCTCAGATCAACAACATGGTTGGAAGTCAAGTGTTGGACACGGCTCAGCTAGCCAGACAAAACGCTCTCGAAACTGACACTTTGGGAGAAACTGCAGATCCAACAAAAACTGATGGCTCTTTTGATGACACCTTTTGATTGGGAGATTACTTCTTTGCATCATTTTGATAATGATTTCTTTATCCTCAGACATGGGCTAGCATTTCGGCTGAGGGAAGGCATGGAATTTTGAAATCCTGAGCGGGGCTGAGGAAGTTGAGGGAACCAAAATTCTTAATTAGTAGCTATAAATCAAACTATTTGCATATTTTCGTTAAAATAAGCTATTTTTAGTTCATTTACAAATAATTTAGGCTTAATTTCCTCATATTCCAATGCAAAATTTCCAAAATTTCTTGTGAGGGGTTGCTAAAGGCCAGGAGGGAGTAAATGCCGCAGCCTCCTTTGTCTATGTCTCCTTATCCTACCGAATACATACGTACCTAAAGATAGCACCCCTTTGATGATAGCGTACATACGTACGTACATGTACACTGTGCATAAGCTATAAAGGGAACATGCATCTACTCTAACTGAGCGAAATCAAATCGGCACAAAAAACAAGCCTCGGTTTCTCAGGGGAGGGGTGCAATTGAATAGCTAATGGAATGGTAATAAAAGATTCGATTCGCTTTCGCAGGCGCTTAAAATTGCCGGCGCAGCTGGCACAACATCAAACGCACAGCCGTGTGTGCAGACATGAATTTTTGCGTTAGTCTCTGTACCTAGAAAACCAGTATCTCTCCCCTCCAATGCAAGTTAGATCAGGCTTATGAAAATCCGCTCATTCATGCCATGCGTAGTTGCCACTGAGTCTTGCTAGGGTAGGTGTTCACGAGGTAAGAATTGCGGAGGTTGCCTTGGCTTATGTATTACACGATTTTTGCTTCTAAATAGAGTGCGAACTGGTATTGGGTATTGGGTATTGGGTATTGGGTGTATTGGGGTGTTTTCCAGGTATTGGGTATTGGGTATTGGGGTTTTTACCCCCCAATACCCAATACTAACTGGGACAGGTAAAAATAGAGGAAAATCGATGTTGACCTGAAAAATTGATCTGAAAAAATTGAAAAAGCTAATCGATGATTCGGTTTAGGAAGCTGTTTTCGCGTTAAATCAACTAAACGTTAGTAGAATTTCCTAAAGTGTACGGTTTTCTAAGCGCTACACCAGTAATTAATTGCTCTGTTCTTATCTAAAATATAAATGGTGATATTTCTAATGTCACCATAATGTACCAGTACCGTACCCATGGCTATTGCGGTGGTGCACACAATTTCCAGCCGAGTAAGGAAAAAAATTCGCCGGAAATAAGAAACACGACTGAATTACGAAATATTAAACTACCATAACTGTCAATTTCTGCTAATTTTACGCCTAAAATGGCTTCTAAATGCTTTCTGAAAGGGTAGTTTTTCAAAATTTTCTCGCCCTGTTTGGGCAGTGGCCCAACCAGGCCTCTTAAAAATTTTAATCTCAGTGCCAAAAATCTTTTGTACACAACTGGAATGTGCCTGTCCAGTGAAATGCAATTTTTGGCCCAACTATGCAAGTATTGGGTATTGGGTATTGGGTATTGGGGTATTGGGGGTCTCAGGTATTGGTATTGGGTATTGGGTATTGGGGTATTGGGTTTTTCAGGTATTGTTCGCACTCTACTTCTAAAACACAGTATACACAAAATTTGATTTTGCACATCTATATAACTGAGTGGCGCGTTCTCGGCTCGGACAGCTTTCTTTCTACCCTTGATAAGCTCGCTCGAACTGGGCTCGCGAGCCGAGTTTTTCAGGTTTCTGCACATCTCTGTACGTAGATTTTAGCGAGAAACAGTGAATTTCTGCGTTTTAGTGCGTCCAATTATATGGATCGGTTGGGGGCCCCGGTTTGCAGTGCCAATTAACAAAGGGAAATCAACTTTAGAGGCACTTCTATTCGGAGAAAATCAATTTTGTCTCAAATTCAGAGCTCGATCGATGGCCGGACGCATTTTTTCTACGTTTTTCTCCATCCAGCGCCCTGTGCTACACGGCCATTCGGCCCTCGTCTAGTGCCGCTCTATAGATTTTCTCGCCGTTGCCCTTAGAAACGCCTCGCCGTCCTTTCAAGACAGCCTGGACGTCCTTTTAGATGACTGTCACATACAGAGACAAGTCTTTTCTGAGACTTCTGGTCCACTGGCGGGGCAGCATCTGGAGGGTGGTCTGGTTCGAGTATTTGGTATTTGTGGGCATCTATTTCGCTATCAACTTGACTTACAGATTCGGTTAGTTTACAGTTTTCTTTTTGCTACGTTAGCTTTAATGCTTTGAAATTTAGAGCGCTTTCTAAATGCATTGTTTTTCAGAGTTCATTGTACATATACAGGTACTACATAGGCAAACATTCGTTACATCCCAGCAACAGGCACCTTTTTAAGAATTTAATGAAACTTGTAATGGATTGAGTTTCAGCGTTTGGAGATGATGAAAAACATTACTTTGAAAGATTGGTCTACACATTCGATAAATGGAACAGAGTTATTCCACTGACCTTTCTGCTAGGTTTTTATGTCAACCACGTGGTCAGCAGGTGGTGGGATCAACTCAACTATATCGCGTGGCCCGACAAATTTCTCATTTTTATCACGGCCAACGTTGAGGTTTGTGGATAACCAGATTCATTTATGTATTTGTTTATTTATTTATTTATTTATTTATTTATTTATTTATTTATTTATTTATTTATTTATTTATTTATTTATTTATTTATTTATTTATTTATTTATTTATTTATTTATTTATTTATCGCTTTGTGCAATGTTTGTGGTTTATCTATCTATTTACTTATTTGTTTGTTTTTTGTTTAATCTATTACTTATTTGTTTGCTTTTGTTTCATCCATTCATCCAAAAGGTTTACGTTTGTTTGTTTTTTGTGTTTATTATTCAATAATTTGTGCAATGTCATTATTGGTTATTCTATTAATGTTTTTCGCAGAACCGATCCGATCTATGCAACCTCAAAGAAACAAACAGACCATATATTCAGGGCCAGGATGACGAAGCACGACTGATTCGTCGTACGTTCGCTCGATACAGTAACCTGCTGTCGGTTCTGGTCTGGAAAGAAGTGAGTCTGAAGATCAAGAAACGCTTCCCCTCCGATCAACACATCAAAGACGCCGGTTTGATGACGGAGAAAGAGTTTGAAATCTATAACAACACCACAGGCAAGATGGGTCGTTGGTTTGTGCCAGTCAGCTGGATGATAAAGCTTATCTGCAAGTGCGTCAGTCAGTCGCCGACAGAGCACGCAGCATTGCTGCGTAAATTAGCTTTAGGTGTCGCCAAGAGGGTCGCATATCGGATTATGCCTGTCAGAAGATGTTGGATGAATTGTATGGCTACCGCACTTCATCAGCCATGCTTACCATGTACGACTGGATTAACATTCCGTTGGCTTACACGCAGGTAGGCTCTGGCTATCGCTACTCTTTCTTTCCTCTTGTTTTGTGGTCTTTAGGTGGTAACTCTGGCTACCTACGGTTACTTTTTCTTCTGCCTGATCGCGCGACAGTCTCTGCGTGAAGAGAACAGAGTGACAGACGACAAGGAATTGGATATGATCTTTCCGGTCTTCACAACTCTCGAATTTTTGTTCTATGTAGGATGGCTGAAAGTAGGAGAGTCTTTGAGGTGTGTATTTGGATTCCTTTTCTAAACAGGTTATTTGTCTACTTTTTGAACATACTGTCCATATGTAGATTTCTATTTGTCGACTTTTTAAAATTTTTTTAGAGTTCCCTTTGGAGAAGATGACGAGGATTTCGCGATGAATTACGTGCTGGATCGAAACATTCTCGTTGGAACAATGCTGGTTGATGAGCTCTATCGTCAAGACCTGCCCTTGGAGAAAGTAATATGTTTACTTTTTTAGAATTAACAGATTTAGATACCTTCCAGCAACTTTTACCTATAAAACGAAAGAAATAGTAGGTGAGAAACTTTCGCGTACACTCAAGAATACCAAATCACATCAACTGGCCAGTTTTGGAGAAACTTTTCAGTGGAGGCATTCTTTGGGGGCAATTTCACGTCGAGATCGGTCGCAGCATCAACAACCTTAGTGAATCCAACTTCTCTTAAAAAGTTAACCATTCTTTTCACACATTTCGGCTCAGCTTGAGAGGCGTGCACCATTTCCATAAAGATTGCGACCACTTTGACTGTCTTGAGAAAGATTTTAGACTCTCCAATCACTCTGCACTCCAAAGACTCGACATCGATTTTCAAAACAGCTTCTGGGGTCTTTATGAACGGTAACAAATCTTCCAGTAGCATAGTTTGCACTGTAAAAATCTCAGCTTTAGAGTACTTTTTGACGAAATTCCTCCCTCCAGTGCCAATAGCATAGGTAGCAGACAAATTGTTGGGATTTTTAGTCAACTTCAGTGGTTTGCGGTCATCCGAAATTCCAACGCGCAGTAACTGGATTCTGTCAGTAAATTTATTCAGTAAAACTGCTTTGTGGATGTTGGGCCAGTTAACGGGATTTGGCTCCACTCCAATTACAGACAAACCAAGGGCTGCGGCAAACAGAGTGTGGGTTCCAATATGCACGCCGATATCGATGAACGTGAACATTGGATGGCTTTTCCGAAGCTCCTGCAACCATGCAAAACACGATATACGTACGCAATACACAAAAATTCTTACCAGACTCCTTTATTAAATATTAGTTTTGAAATTTTTGAATCTGTATAGGTTAACGCATTTTCTTAGTTTAAGTGACACAAAGGCATGTAGTTGGGGTGAAGGGGCGGTGCCCCAAGCCTGATTTGTCGGCAAAGGTCCACCCAACCGACCTTTTGGTGACATGAAAACCTACGTTTAGGTTCCAAAGTAAATAAAATTTAGCCGCAATCCCAAAAATGGTCAACAAAACCCGCTTAGGACTTGGTCACAAAACCCCAATTGCGACCTGAATGGTCTCTCAAGCGAAACCCCGACAAAGACAAACGAAATTCTTGGGTACTAAAATTTCTGTACCAGCAACTTCTCTCCAATGAACTGTTCCCATGGTTTACCGCTGAGGATAACCTTGGAAACATAGTCCCGGTTCGATGGGGAATTACTTGCATGGGGACAGATTTCGAAAGAAGGTTTCATAGGCATTTGGATGCATCGAATCGATGACTCGTTAATGATTGGTTGGGTCCATGAATACACTTGTTCGTCTTGCGCAGCAGAAACATTGGGAGAAAAGTAATACAGATTGAAACAGAGCACAGCAGACGCTAACACAAACACAACTAGAAACGGTTTCCATCGTTTGAAAGCCATTTTGGTATTAACTTTGGTGGAATGCTCGGCAAGCAAAACTAGTCGAGACAAGCCAATTTTGTATAGATTGGCGAAATATCTGGGTTGGACTAGATATTAACACGACGTGACCAACACAGCAAACAGTTTGGTTCGATCTGCAACAATCTAGCTCATAATTTTTTGCTTCTATTCATTGAGCTCCATTTCAGCTGAAATTTGGAATACATGTTGCTTGTAGATATTTTGTATATCCTAATCCTGAAGAATCTTTCATTCGGTGCCCTTCTTTTAGGACGCGTTCTGGGACAAGGATGATCCGGAACTGCCGCATACAGTCGGTTCTCACAGAATCAGAGACAGCGTTCCGAACTGGAGATTGGCAAAGTTCAAAATCAACGAATCTGACATGAAGTACCACAAGCCATCCAACGAACCGCCCCAGACGGTTGTGTCGACTGTCAGCTTTCGAAACAACAACGCTAAAAAAGATGGAACTGAGGAAACTGTTGTGCTACAAGACACGTACTTTACTTTCAGTTGTCTTTATTGATTTTGGTTTGCTCCAATAGTGAATGTCTTCAGAAGCACTGGTCAGTTGTGACGCAACCGGCGCTCTCGACTCCTGCTTTGGTTTACAGTTTCGTCAAGGCTTTAACGCAACTGCCATTTTGTAGTATGAAAATGTCTGCTTATCTATTGCTTCATACCCACTCTGGGATTCGCTGTATTCTGCATGTATGGTGACACAGTTTTTTCAATTGTTTAGGTTTTGGAGGTTAAATGGCGCGGGTATTCAGTTGTGAAAATTAGTTTCTATCTTTCATTTTAGGTATATTCTACTCTAAAATAACTTGACACTGACAGAATTTCCATGTGATGTGAAAGACTAAATATGAGAAAGCGTAATGAGTACAAGCAGGATAGTTTTGACGATTCCGATGTGAGAAACGTATCATTTTGTTCATGTACTGTATGCATGGGCCCATAAATCCAGACCTACACTACTACATAACGCATCAACAAACTACTAAACGCTGTAACTCCTAAATCAATTTCCGGCCCATGTACGTATGTTTATAAACGCAGCTGTTGTAGGTTCTCCACTTTGTAATAGAAATACATACTAGGCCAGTGCTTACTACACCACAACAATACGATTCTATTTTGTTTTCTTACTTCCTGTGAATTAAATACATAAAGATAATTGGATTCGTTTCGTACGGTCTCATCTATCGATTCTGATTTGTTGCGATGTGATTTGGAAGAACAGTTTTTGTCTGATTGATTATTGCATGGTCACCTATTGTTTTACTTGTCTGTTTAATTAATTACTGCTCTGCTCGTGTGTGTATCGTCCTTCGCGCACCCCTACCGAATGTTGCACGTGCTTCCTATTTTCAAGTTCTCTTTCTTCGTTTTGAGACACAAACGTGAGCGCAAGCCTGTCGTCTGGTTTGTCCTACAAAATAAACAAAATTTGCAGTGGAAGCCAGCGACCAATAGACAATTACGAATTCTCCGGAATGCATTGCACACAATAGCGTACAGAAGAGGCGTAGGGTGGTGGCGGAGGTAGGAAGGAAAAATTGGGCAAACAAGTAACGAATAAATTGTGACCTATGCCTGTGCATTTTATGCGCAGAATGCCTTTTAAATGAGGTTTTGAAGGCTAATTTTGCAAAATTTTCTCGCTCTGGCATCTTCAAACTGCTAAAATGTTATTTGTTGTCAATTTTACGTACAGAATACCTTTTAAATGCGTTTTTAAAGGCTAATTTTACAAAATTTTCCCGCTCTTTTCCAACTAAGCAATTTCAAAATTTTACACTCCAATTGCAAAAACAAGGGTACATATTTCCCAGTAAGTAACTTAATCGAGCTACTCACTAAAAAAAACAGTGCCACCGGCACAGTTGGTGTAATGAATTAGGCGCAAAGCCACTGTGCGCGTGCACGGGCCCAGCCTATACGCACGTTCATCCACTCGGCGGGACACGTTTCTTGTCGCAAAGAGGCACAGACTTGGTCAGGCGGGCAGGAGCAGTCAGGAGTCGGGCTGACCTTTAGCTGCCGTCCAGTACTCAACACAGCAGCCATGCTTGATCCTACCCAGAGAGTTGGCTTCTGATGCGGTCACCGCGCGAGCGCCCGTCAGTCAGTGTCACTGCCTGTTGGCTTGCTGCGCCGTTTGAGCGACTAAAATGTTATCGGCGCGCTAGGAACATGGCCAGTGGCGTATCCAGGGGGTGTAGGGTGTGTACACCCCCCTTTGCGGTGGAGGTAGGAAGAAAAAGTCTGTCAAAAATATAAGAAACTAATGAATTATGTACTAAAACTGTCTATTTTGTGCTCAGAATGCCTTCTAAATGCGTTTTTGAAGGCCAAATTTTCAAAATTTTCTCGCCCTGGTCGGGCAGAAGCCCAACCAGGCCATTATAAACTACTAAAACTTGTAATTTCTGTTAATTTTAAGCTAGGAATGCGTTTTAAACGCGTTTTTGAAGGCTAATTTTGCTAAATTTTCTTACCCTGGTTGGGCAGCGAGGCACTTTCAAAATTTTACACCCTCCCTTTCCAAAATCCTGGATACGCCACTGAACAGTGCTATGTCTTATCAGCGCCTTCGGGCTACACAGCAACGGTGTACAGTTACAGAAGAGCTTCAGCTCTCCAAAAATTAAAAAAACGGTGACAATACCACCATCATACATGTAACAGGGGGTCTGGGGGGGTCTGCCCCCTCCACCCGACTTAGGCCAGACCCCCCCGGATGGGGACGCCCCCCCCCCCCCGAGACGATTTCACCGACCCCCCCCCTCCGATTTTTCTGGCAAGTAAATTTTCGAGCAATTTTTTGCAATTTTTTACACTTTCACACACAAAAATTGCCAAAATCGCCTGCAAAACAGCACTTTTCAGCTGTATTTCAGCCCAAATTAGCGATATTTGGCTATTTTTTAGACCAAAAATTGCGATTTTTCTCGATTTTTGAGCGTTTTTTAGTGCCCACCCCCCTCCCCCAAAATTTTGGCTCAGACCCCCCCCCGGCCGGCGCCAGACCCCCCCAAGCCCCCCTCCCCCATCGGCGGATGACCTGTTACATGTATGACCACCATACATACAGTACATATACATTATGTAGGTAGGTTTAGGTCAGGGTTGTGAGGTGTGTTTTTTCCGGTGTTTTTTTTTCGTTTTTTTCGGAAAAAAAACGGTTTTTTTTCCTAAGGGTCGGAAAAAAACATAAATCGCGGAAAAAAACTCAAGCTAAAAATAGCTAATTTATGTCATTTTTCTAACCAAAAATGGACTTTCGCGATGTATAATAGGCCATACTGACTCAAAACTGTTAGAAAAACAACAGAAAAGACCAAATTTGGCATGATAAAACAAAAATGCAAACTGCTGTAAGAAAATTTGCATATAGGGTTTATTGATGAAGCCTGTCAGGGACTGTTTCATGCCTGTTTCGTGATTTATATCTATGTAACACGTGTATTTCTGGTCTGAAAAGACTGAAGAAGGCGCTAGAAAGCGTTAGGAATCATAAAACCAGTCTAGGATACTCAGAACTTGGGCTGGAGTTTTTTTCCGCGATTTAGGAAAAAAACCGGAAAAAAACTGGAAAAAACAGGCCGAGGTTTTTTTCGGAAAAATATACAACCCTGGTTTAGGTTATAGCTAAATGGTTAATAGCTGCTTCTTAACAGCTTAACCCATTGCGCCAATCCCAATCTAGGTGCTACATCTCTTGTTATTAATTCCTATATTGAGACTCTGGGTAAATAATCGATTTCCTGGTTCGATAAACTTGAAACAATGCCCACGCGAAAGCCTGAACCTAAGCAAGCATCAGCCTGAAACAAAGGCTAAAGGAAAAAGTTAGGGTGCTCTATGGTATGGTCTTCCTCCCAAAGAATAAAACTCTATACTGAAGATACATTGGTAATTCTTTAAAAATGGCTTAGTATGTATGTTATTGTCAGTTAATTGACAAAAATAGCTCAGACACAAAAATAAAATTTTGGTTTCATGCTCTAGATGGGTACACAGGTGCCATTTTGAACGAACCCTGCGGATGAACTCGGTGTGCGGGATGGTGTCTGGTATTTGCAGAATAACAAGCGTGTGATGCTATATTAGGGTGATTAAAGGGTTTAGGAGGTAGCGCGTGCGGTCGGTCAGAGAGAGGACACATCAATCGTGGGCTATCTGAAAGACGACGGGAGGCCGATGTAGCGGGCGAATTAAGCTGACGGTAATTAGCGGTGATGTTTTGAAAAGCAAATTGAAAATCCCCATTAATTTGAGCTTCTGATTCAGGAAATTGAAAGATTAGCCGGCCGCTAATAGCCTATTGGGCCCAGGGCTGCCTCTTGCTCAGTCGGCGCCTAATTAAGGGCGTCATTAGGCACCCGCCGGACGCACTACACCTAGTCCAACACTTTGGCCGGCTTATTGCTGCGAAATTAATCAAAATTTATGGCCGATAGAGTGAATATGATCGCTGACGCAGGCTTTTATTCGACCGCGATCGCTTTGAATTTCGATCTCCCGTCATTAGCGCCCCAAGCTATCCCAATCGCCGGCAAACAACACTTCCCACGTACTTGCCATATCTACAGTACCTCTTCCTCTACACCACCTTCCTTTCCTGCCTACCAGTCGGCCACATCACAAGTGATCTGTCCACAATACCAGCCGGCCTTGAAACATCTTCAACAATTCTTCAACACACGGTCAACGACATATCTAAACCTATACCTATTATACCTACAGCAGTATTATGAATGAAGGTCTGTGTATACCAACAGTAAAAATATAGTATTACTTACACAATTTATTATCCTACCATAAGGCTACTTTTTGCTTGGTGCTTTGCTATCTGTTGCACCTAAAATAGCTGTAAAACAAACACAGCTTACTACAAACAAACAGCGCTGCTCAAACGCATAGAGACTTTCAGAATTTTCCGTCTTGTGTGGCAAACACTAGCTATAAGGACTTTTTGAAAACTAATTCTTTCGTTTTCGTAATAACCAGACAATCTATTTTTAGACTGCTGTGTAGGAGGTGCTGTTACAGTATCGGGAATATAAACGTCGAAAATCAATTGCACGCTTGACTAGCGGTTGTGCGATCGGCGGGAGATGGTGGAAATAATTTGGTGAGATTTGCTTTGAGCTAATTGAATGCGCAAGCATGTAATCACGGCGCAAAATTGGGCCCCGCTCGCCTGACGGCTGACATGGCCCACGTAACCGTAAAGCAACTACTGTAATTTACTAAAGTGATCGCAGGTTAATATTTAATCGCCAGGTTAGGTCATTGATTTGATTGCTTGGCGCTTAGATTAGGATTGAATCTTAGTGCGTCTCTGAGACTAAAAATAGGCAGAGCCGTCAAAGAGTTAGACGTGGTGACCAAATGTTGCCTCAAAAGACAAGCCGTCCAGCTAAAAGCACCAAATCTGCTCAATTAGGACCGATCTTTCTGGTATCTCTGTCCCAAATCGGCGTGTTTGTGCGCGATTTGCCTAATAGCCTAAATGGAGACCCCCATTGTTACTGCGCCCCCAATTACCCGTTGCAGAGGTCAGAGCGGCATGTTCAGATCCCTTAAAAACCCCCTACAGCAAAGCCGCCGTGTCTAGGTGTGAAAGTGACAAGTTCACTAGTACTTTGTCCTGCGCTGCCAGCCGACTGATTCTAATTGGTCGGTGGGCGGAGTCAACGGAACCGATTGGCGGAGATCGTGAGCACTCAGACGCTATTAGTGGCCTGCAGCGCCATTCTTGAGCGCTTTTAATTATTGCAACCGTTTATCTGCCAACCGGCCGCGCCGCTGACGGACTACCGTAATGGAGGAATCGAACGAAAAGGAACAGACGGAGAATGATGCCAAGACCCCCGAATATACCACCCACAAATCGGAAACAAAACCGAAGTCGGCCGCCTTCAGCATAAGCTGTTTGTTGGGCGAAAAGAAAGAGCAAGAAGTGGAGAAACCGGTTCAGCAGATGAACTTCTCAAATTTCGCCTGGATGGCGCCTTGGTTTGCCAGCCCTTCAGCATTCTACGCACCGCAGAGTCGTTATCCAGCTTCTATTACCAGCACCCCTAGACCAGGTCTGTTTTAGCTGGGATTTCTTATACCAAAACCTATGTAGTCTGATTAAAATACTGCAGATCAAGGCAACATTACTTCAGCCTAGCTATTACTGCGAATACTATTAGCCTAACTATTGCAATTGATAGAGTTTCAAATTAGACAGCTCTCCTTTGTTTGACAGTATCCAGTCACAGTCTTTGGAACTAAGAATATTTACCATGTCATTAGATTCGATTTTGTCATGATCATCTATTAATAATTTCACCGCCATTAGTACTGTAATATTAAGTCAAAATTTTCGACTACGAAGTTTTGTTTCTTTTCAGCTGAGTATTCTAAACAACGTAGCCCATTCTTTGTTTGTTATTTTATGTTTTAGGAAAGCTCTCTCCGTTTATAAATTCCAGCCTCATCAGCAAAATAGAAAAACTCGCTAAGTGCATAGTTACCATTAACCAAACCCTAGAATGTCTTCTTAAACGTCTTGTTTATATTCCACATTCAAAATGTTCTCAGACTGTTTCTTCTATGAACACAGAATCTCAATCCCTCTGTTGAATACTTTAAAAATCGCAAACACAGAGTTAGTGTTAAGATTTAGACCACAGGCACTATTTTAGTGATATAATTCTGTCAAATATAGTGTCACCATCGAAGCAAGAAAAGTTATCTGGAAATATGTTGCTAACTAAAGTAATTTGAACTTGCAACCCACACATCTCTGTGCTGTGTCGGTTCTGTCTGCTGCAGTCAATGCATCAGGACACTCAATCAGCGATGCAACAAGAGTGCCAATTCACTAAAATTGCAGTCAACAGGTCCTTAATCTGCGCGTCCTTCAATCAACCGAGTCAGATTTAAAACGCGCCCACTTTGCTCTTAAGTGGCTGTCGAATTTGAGTGAAAACCGCTGGATTGGCCTTTTAACTCGTTAGACGTCTTGTTCCCAGGTCGCGTCGCCAATTTTCCTCTTCATTTAGCAGCAATCAAAAGAGCGCCCATTTGAGCAAGTAACTCAGATACCCACTGCGGCCAACACCTCCTACAGTAACAATCTTATCCAGTCCATCACTGCTGATGTTATCTGAAATTCCGGGCTGGGAATCTAACTGACGCTTAGCAACGCCCATTACGGCCCACAATAATGACACATTGTTATTGTTGCGGCAACCCTTTAATGCGGCGACATTTGAGGCCAACGACAGGCCTGGCAAAAACTGCCACTTGCAACAAGTGCAGAGACGAAACAAGGACAGTCACTATTTCAAATTAGGCAGATAGTACTGTAGGCGAAACTAAAAAAGATGAAAAGACATTTTAGCATCCATTACAGGGTGCTGTTAGGCCACACTTCTTTCGATAATCACTAAAACTCAAGATATGACCAAAATCAGTATCCGTCCAGTACCCATCGCCGGAAATTTTTGACTTTTACGGAAAATCAGCCTACCCCTCCGCAACAATTTAAACCCTTCCCAACGTATACTGCCATTGGATAATCACTAAAATCCAAAATATGACCCAAAAATCAATTTTCAGATGCGCGAACGTTCCTATTTTCAATGGGCGTTGCTAAGCGTCAGTTAGACTCCCAGCTCCCGAATTTCAGATAACATCACCAGTGATGGACTGGATAAGATTGTTACTGTAGGAGGTGTTGGCCGCAGTGGGTATCTGAGTTACTTGCTCAAATGGGCGCTCTTTTGATTGCTGCTAAATGAAGAGGAAAAATTGGCGACGCGACCTGGGAACAAGACGTCTAACGAGTTAAAAGGCCAATCCAGCGGTTTTCACTCAAATTCGACAGCCACTTAAGAGCAAAAGGGGCGCGTTTTAAATCTGACTCGGTTGATTGAAGGACGCGCAGATTAAGGACCTGTTGACTGCAATTTTAGTGAATTGGCACTCTTGTTGCATCGCTGATTGGAGTGTCCTGATGCATTGACTGCAGCAGACAGAACCGACGCAGCACAGAAATGTGTGGGGTTGC
Organism: Sabatieria punctata; assembly: GCA_030248155.1. Taxonomy (NCBI): domain Eukaryota; kingdom Metazoa; phylum Nematoda; class Chromadorea; order Araeolaimida; family Comesomatidae; genus Sabatieria; species Sabatieria punctata. The sequence continues at coordinate 1,585 of JASANB010006133.1, read as the reverse complement.
AAGTTCAAATTACTTTAGTTAGCAACAGATTTCCAGATAACTTTTCTTGCTTCGATGGTGACACTTTATTTGACAGAATTATATCACTAAAATAGAGACTGCACTCTAAATCTTTAACTAACTCTGTGTTTGCGATTTTTAAGGGCCTGTCAGAAGTCACCAAAGGGATTGAGTTTGTGTGTTCATAGAAGAAACAGTCTGAGAACATTTTGAATGGGAATATAAACAAGACGTTTAAGAAGACATTCTAGGGTTTGGTTAATGGTAACTATACACTTTACGAGTTTTTCTATTTTGCTGATGAGGTTAGAAATTCACAAACTGAGAGAAATCCCGCTAAAAACATAAAATTACAAACAAAGATTGGGTTACGTTGTTTAGAATACTCCGTTGCAAACAAACAAAAATGCTTAATCGAGAAGTTTTGACTTAATATTGCAGTACCAATGGCAGTGAAATTATTAATAGATAATCATGACAAAATCGAATCTAATGGCATGGTAAAGATTCTTAGTCCCAAAGATTTGCCAACCATGCTCGGATACTGTCAAACAAAGGAGAGCTGTCTAATTTGAAACTCTATCAATTGCAATAGTTAGGCTAAATGCTGTAATAGCTAGGCTGGAGTAAAGTTGCATTGACCTCAAGTGTTTTAGTCAGACTACAAGGTTTTGCAGTATAAGAAACCCCAGCCAAAACAGACTCGGTCTAGGGGTGCTGGTAATAGTAAGCTGGATAACGGTTGTGCGGTGCGCTAAATGCCGAAGGACTGGTAAACCAAGGCGCCATCCAGGCGAAATTTGAGAAGTTCATCTGCTGAACCGGTTTCCTCCGTTTCTTGCTCTTTCTTCTCGCCCAACAAACAGCTTATGCTGAAGGCGGCCGACTTCGGTTTTGTTTCCGATTTGTGGGTGGTATATTGGGGTCTTGGCATCATTCTCCGTCTGCTCCTTTTCGCTCCCTTGATTCCTCCATTACGGTCCGTCAGCGGCGTGGCCGGTTGGCAGATAAACGTTTGCAATAATTAAAAGCGCTCAAGAATGGCGCTGCAGGCCACTAATAGCGTCTCGAGTGCTCACGATCTCCGCCAATCGGTTCCGTTGACCCCGCCCACCGACCAATTAGAATCAGTCGGCTGGCAGCGCATGCGCAAAGTAATAGCAAACTTGTCACTTTCACACCTAGACACGGCGGCTTTGTTGTAGGGGGTTTTTAAGGGATCCGGAAATGGCCGCCGCCTGAACACTGCAACGGGTACCCTGGGGCGCAGTAACAATGGGGCTCTCCATTTAGGCTATTAGGCAAATCGCGCACAAACACGCCGATTTGGGACAGAGATACCAGAAAGATCGGTCCTAATTGAGTACAGATTTGGTGCTTTTAGCTGGACGGCTTGTCTTTTGAGGCAACATTTGGTCACTAGGTCTTAACCCTTTGACGGCTCTGCCTATTTTTAGTCTCACGGACGCACTAAGATTCAATGCTAATCTAAGCGCTATACAATCAAATCAATGACCTAACCTGGCGATTAAATATTAACCTGCGATCACTTTAGTAAATTACAGTAGTTGCTTTACGGTTACGT